>PYAF01003187.1:5601-17705 GCA_007407185.1 Glycine tomentella
GTTCTTGTAGTAGTAACATCAAGAAAAAAATAACTCAATAAACATTTTATATACTTATGGAAAAATAAAGTATGAAATTTACTTTTGACTAACATTGTTTCATTCCCTAAAGAAAATGTTGCATATATGTATTTTTATAAAATTATTGTTTAAATAATTTGTTTTTGTTATATAACTTTTAATCATTATTGGTATGGTTATAGCTTTTATATAGATAAATGGATTACTTTTGAATTATTTTATTTTGGCTTCATATTCTTGTTTTTGCATAAGACATTATTTGGCTTAAAATTGTAAATTAGGAAAATCAATAACTTATTTATGTATGGATTTATATACATGTGTCCGGAAGGTTTTATTAGATTGGTTTATAGACCAACATATGAAATCCAATGCTTTTGATGGGGAACGAGATTTAAATTATTTTGAGTTTCGTATTGGTTAAATTTTCGTACATATATGTTAACATGATTATGATTGCATTTATTATGGACATGATTATGTATATGTTAAAAGAATTATTTAAATTTCTTTAAAGTTGTGTAATGAACATGATTGAATTTATATAGATTAATTACAATAATTTACAATTATTAAAGTCACAATGTATATGTATATATGATATGCGATGTGCATTTTATGGTAAGCAATATCAAGAAATATGACTCAGAAGGCAATACGTTAATGTTAGAATTATATTACATGTTTATTGGTACAATTGAAAAACATAAAATTGTAAATCAGAAGTTTACGAAACAAAAAAAAAGTTTTTTTTTCGTTTGGCATGATCGGTTTGCCTATCCCGAGTTTACTACGGTGGAAAAAGTAATTACAAATTCATGCAAACACTCATTTGAGATCCAGGAGAATTGTTTGTTTAGTGATTTTCCATGTACTAGTTCCCAAGAGAAGTTAATAATAAGATCATCAATAAAAAAATTGATGGTCTATTCCTTACAATTTTAGAACAGATACAGGGTGATACTTATGGATCAATACATCAACCACGTGGATTATTTAGATATGTTATGGTTTAAATTTGATGCACCAATCAGATGACCACATGTTTGTTTGTTGTCAACTTGCAACTAGGATTTTGCGAGATATTTAGCTCAAGAGAATTCCTCTTAATAATGTTGGAGAGTTTACTTCTCTTGCTTTTAATGAGTATTGTATGACTATTGAAATTTATGTTGAACATCCTATGGAACATATGCATATACTCATCAGATCAAAACTTTTAATGTCTTCTTGGGGACATGCAATCTTGCATGTTACAATATTGATTCACATTATGCCAACAAGTTATAATTAGGAAATTGATTTTCGGTTAGTAACCTTATATTTTCAATTTATTATTATTATTTCAAATATGTTGTATATGTTTTAAATATGAGTCTAATTATTCGATCACAACACACTAAGATCAATTCTCAAAAGAGGTTTAAAACATATGTTAGGTATGAATCTCCATACATCAATAATAGATTTTTATTTACGAATTTGTGTGTCGATTGCTATTTTGAGTTAGATTTTCCAACATGGGGGGAGATAGTAAACAGTTGAAAAAATGAGATTAGTTTAAATGAATTATCATTATCTTGATCCTCGTACAAAACAATTTGAACTTAAAGTTCAAAAGATAATTCACTTACAAAGTTTAGTTAGAAATAGTGGTTAAATCACCATTATCAACGACTAATGCTTTAATAATTTTTTATGCCCCTGGTGGACAATATAATATTGCAAAACAAATCTTAAACACGTATGAAGCGTGGTAGATAAGTTGGTTCCAAATCCTTAATTAAGAAAATTATCGAAAAAGTAAGATGGCCAAATTGAGGTTATGAGGATATTGGAATATCCCTCTGACAAAATTTATATTATAGTTCCACAAGAACTCAGGTATATGAAATTAGTGTGAATAAAGAGATTTTAATTATGTCATGAATGAAATACAATGAAATCAAAATAAAATCAACGTTGATGATGTATTTCATATAATGCAGCGCTAAATGTAACAATGATAACGCGGATTAAGAACCTAAGTCTATAACGAATTGCAGACAAAGAAATGATTGACCATAAAAGAAAGACTCAATCAGGGAAAACTTAGACTCGCTTCCTAAAGTGAATAATTTTTGGATTTGTAGTCTATACATCTAAAGATGTAAAATGTAATGCCCTTAATTGATAATATTCTCATTGGTCAGAACCTTTCACCGGTCAGAACCCTTTGTAGGTAGCCTTTTTTGAAACATTGAAAATCTGATTCAACTACTTTCAGGATCAATGAATGTCGCCACAAATTAACGTTAGGCATTTTAGTGTCCTTTGTCCTCACTCACACGCTTTCTGGGAAATTTCTCAGAAGGTCACTCATCCCATAACTACTCAAAACTAACCATACCTAATTGTGAAGTTCTTAAGTGATAGGCTACCAATTAATTCTTTTAAAGTCATACTCAACTGTATAGTCTCATACCTGCACAACCTTTATATCTCTCTCAGTTTGGTGTGATTCATTCGGGGTGTTAGATAAAATATGGTTAGGTTTCTGGACATATAGTCCATAACCTAAAAATCAAAACTAGTTATATTTTTGGTCATGTAGTTCATATACTTGAAGACATGAAACTAGTTAGATTTTTTGGATTTGTAGTTCATATACTTGAAGATGTAAAAGCAGTTGGATGCAAATAGATTTTTGTGCAAAAATAAAATGAGAACGATGAAATTAAGAGATAGAAACATGACTTAACATTAATCTTGAAGGAACCCATTCACCTGTAATGGATGAGAGTACTTTTGATACTTAATCACTCTAGTAGCATGTGAAAAACTCAATTTACATCTAATGGATGTTGTTATAATTTACTTATGTAACTCTCTTGATAATTACATTTGCGTGAAACTCACTGAAGGGAATAATTTGCCCAATAATGCATATTCTCGAGAAGAATACTCTCTATGAACTAAACCAATCAAGTCACATGTTGTATAATCAATTTAGTGAATACTTGCTAAAGGAAGCATATAAAAATGATCCTATTTGTCCATGTATTTCATTAGAATCTGAAAATAGATTTTTCATAATTGTTAGTTATGTAGATGACGTAAATATTATTGAAACTCTTGAAGAACTCCCAAAAACTATGAATTGATTAAAGAAATAATTTGACATGACAAACATAGGAAGCAGTAAGTTTTGTTTGGAAAATTTAATATTTAAAGAATAGAACCTTTGATCACTAAGGAGATTATACAACAAAGGTTCTTAAAAGGTTTTATATGAGAAATCACATTCATTATACATTTCCATAATTGAAAGTCTCTAGATATGAAATAAGATCCTTTTAAATATTAAGAAAATGATGAAGTAATTGATCTTGAACTAGCATGTTTTAGTGTTATTAAAACACTAATATATCTTACTATGCATATCTGACCTGATATATCATTCACAAGCAAGAAGAAAAATGTAATTCTTCACCAATTTGAAGACATTTAAGAATGTACTTCACTTTTTAGAGGTTATTTGTTAGATCCTCTTAATGATATGTCACAAGTTTACATGAGGTAATACGAAAATTCCATGTCAATATATGAAACAAGCCAAAATAGGCACATCAGTTAATCATGCAGAAATTTTAGCCAAACATAAGAAAGAATGACGTTAATGATTACATGTGAAGACAATGTTACATGTTTTGCTCAGTTGAAAGAATGATATGTTAAAGGAGATAAAACAAAATATATTTTACCAAAGTTCTTTTTCACCTATGATCTTCAAAAGAATGATGATATAAATGTTTAACAAGTTCATTCGCATGAGAATCTAAAAGATTTTTTTACAAAGTCATTACCAAGGAAGACTTTTGAGCAACTGACTCACAAGATTGAATTTAGTGTCTTAAAGATGATTGTCTGCATGAGGGAGAAAAATAAATACGTTATGTAGTCTTTTTTCAGTTGTCATGGTTTTATTCCATTGGGTTTTCTTGATAAGATTTTTAATGAGACAGGTGATAACTAGGGATGGAAATGGGTCAGACCGCTTATCAGGTGCCTTTGGCCTGACTTGGCTTGTTTATTATAAAGATCAGACTAAGACTTTTTGAAAAGTTTGTTTAAATAAAAAGGTCATGCTCAATCTTTAATAAAAGTCTGTTAGGCCTATTAGGCTAGCCTATTTAGTATAAATATATATATATATATATATATATATATATATATTAAAACTTAATAATATATTTATTTTTCTAAAAGTGCATTTTCTTATTATAAAGGTGGATGATCAACCACTTCAAAAAATCACCTTGAAAATTTCATAAAATGATTATTACTTATTTGAAAATATAAATAAGTTGTTGAGACATTTTCTGTTTAAAAATTGTTTCTTTAACTTTCCTAAATTGATTTAAAGTGTTTTGTAAAATTAAATTTCCTAAAAAAAATATTTCTTCATGTTTGGGAGATGGCTTGAAAATTAAAAATTTTATTCGTCTTTGTATTTAACTTGTCTTGTTCTTATTTCTTATTTATTTTAGTATTTGGCATTAAGACTATATTATTGAATGAAACTTATGGTATTTTGTTTAGCTTGCTTATTTTATTTATAATATTTTGTTAAATGCTTAAAAGTGCTCTAATTAATTTTAACTTATTTTTTTACGCACAAATTAAAAGAAAAGTATGTGTTTTTATTTATATTAAATTTTAAAAAGTACTATACGAATTTTCAAAGTTTCATCGTATACTCATTAAATTTTCTATATATATAATATTTGTTGTAAAATAGACTTTTTAATAGACTTGTACGTTAAACTAAGCTTTTAAATAGGTCAGGTCAAGCCTAAAAAAACCATATGACAGGTAACCAGGCCAGATCAAACTTTATATTTTTAAATCAGACCTAATAAAGTCTAACATGTTTCCACCCCTAGTGATAACATATTGAAGGATAATGTATTCTTTTTTCATTTACTAAGTTTTTATCCCACATGATTTTTTCTATTAAGGTTTTAACGAGACATATTCTTAAATAATAAATATCTATAGATGAGTGTTATGAATAAATAATCTAATTATGATTGTCCATATCTTTTATTATATATATTATTGTCATTTATGATTTTTTCTTATTTATGTTTATCTTTTTTAATTCCCCTATTATCTTTTATATCTATGAATAATATGTTCCTCTTGAAAATAATACACAATTATTATTCTTTTTAAACTTTCTTCTTCTCTACTTTCTCTCTATTATTCTCTTTCGTGTTATAATATATTTAACAAAAGAATATAAATGTTGACAAAGTACTAATGCTTTTAATAAAAAATTTAAAAAATTAAATATTTTTTTAAATATAAAATATCAAAATAATTCTTTTAAAATTTAATATATCAAAATAAAAATAATAATATACTAAAAGTCATGTTTAACCTTAAAATCAACTTTGCCATCTTTATGTTCTTTGGATCAAAGTTATTACCACCAAACAACTCTAGAAAGTAGGGATGTTTGTGGGTCGATTCGGATCGATTTTGACCAAATTTAGGATCCAATCCAATCAAATTTGATTGGTTCAGTTTGAACCCGTTCATGAATGATTCGGTTTGGATCACCAGGTTACCCATTTAATTTTTTTAAAACTACTATTTTATATCACAATTCTTTCAAATATCCTATACAATTAATACAATATTATAAAATGCATGAAAGTAGTAAAATTGATTCATTTAATACCATCAATATAATATTTTAAAATAGACTTATAATATAAATTAAAACAAAAGATTTTTTAACAAGATTTACTATAATAGTCTGAATTACAACTTTTTCTTACAAACCAAGCTTTGTTATAACCAATTTTGTTGCAACCAGATTTGCTGAAACAAACAAATAAACAAAATATGATTCATTACTATTATAAACATGTTAAACAAAATATGAAGAAAAAAAAAGGTGAAACAAATAACAATATACCTTAAAGTAATTCATTAAAAAGTTTTAAAGTAGGGAGCATAACTCAAATGTCTAAAATACAAGGTCCTAAAAGTGCCATGATTTATTTATATAAAACTGTGGATGGTCAATTTAAGTCAATTGAGAACTTTTTTAATATTAAAAATTATTTCATTTGGTCCAATTTTTGGAAGCAATCGAAAACTTTTTTAATTATAAAAGTTTTCTATTAAAATTTTTATAACATATGAATATTGTATTGGTCCCAGATGAACTTAAGAGGGGGTGAATTGAGTTTTATAAAACAATTAATAATTTAAAATCAAACTCAAAACAATAATATGAAGATAAGAGATAAAGAATACACAATCAATTTTAACGTGAAAAACCCAATTGGATAAAAAATCACGACGTCCAAATTGGATAATCAATCCAATTGACAACTCCACTATGATAATTTTGTGTATAAGAGTTCTTAGTATCATTGTTTCCTAATCTACCTTACACAACAATTATTTCATTATCCTTGTTTCCTAGCAAAAAGCTCTAGTCTTAATTTGCCAAGAATAGAGACATATTGATATTCTTGTTTTCCAGCCAGACTGGTATCCTAGTTTCCCAGTCAAAAGTCGCACGTCTCAGTTCATCAAGAACAGATATAAAACTGTTATCCTAGTTTCTTAGCTTTTGTTCCTTAAGCAAATAGGTACCTTTAAATAATGATGGAGAGTTAAAGAATCAGACTTGTCAAACGCTTCTATATGATCTCACAATATTTTCTCAATGATGCAAACATAAACTCTCTAAAACTCTAATATTATTTGGAATATAATGCATACATGAACACCAAAATATCTTTCTATTTATACTAATTTAAAGATATGATTTTAACCAATTTTTGAATGCAATCCTAAATATATTCTACCATATTATCCAATGCAATCTTAAAGATATTCTATTATATTATGCAATGCAATCTTAAAAATATTCTATCATATTTTTTAATGCAATATTAAAAAATATTTTATCCTATTTTTAAATGCAATCTTAATTTTTTTTATCTTATTATGCAATGTAATCTTAAAGCAAATATATTGACAAGATCAATCTTCTAATCTCCTTACATAAAATCTAATAATATATATATAAATAATAAAATTTATATTATTATTACGGGGTTCACGGATCGGATCATCGGGTCAACGGATCTTGTGAATCTAAACTCGTTATTCAACCCGTACATGAACGATTTTGATAGGTTCAGTTTGGTTTTAACTCAAATATATAAATGATCTAACTCAAACTGTTTAGATCGCTTCAGATCAATTCAGGTTCACGGGTGACCCGTACCCGTAAACACCCCTACTAGAAAGTAATTAATATTTTTCTATAGTTTGGACTTAAAATTGAAAATTAAAAGATCACAAAAAAATTAAAACTAGAACCAAGTATTAATTTTAAATTTTTAAATTGATACCATTGACATAAAATAATTATTTAAATATTGAAAAAAAATGAAAATCACTTATTCTAAGAGTGATTCCCATGCATGTGCTTACATGTTAGTACATGTTTAAAAAAATGAAAATTGGCGTTTAAAAAGGAAAATATGTACTTAATTTTCAAATTTAGTTAGGACGTATTAGGAGACAATCATGTGAAGGACGAGGCAAGAAGGAAGTGTTGTGGGAGGAGAGAGGCAGAGCTGCAATCACCAGAGTGGAAGCGCGAAACGGTCCTCCCCGGCTTTCCATTTTTTCTCTTCTGATAAAATTCTAGTTCATCCCAGTTGTTGATTAAGATTGAATTTAAATTCGAAAAAGCGTACTTGTGCCACTCTACTTTTACAGATCTGCGGCAACGGGCTAGCCTATCATATTTTTGCGTAGATCTAGTGTCCGTGAAGCGGTTACCATTTCACCACTCACCACTACTCTTCTCTTTCTCCTATATTGATCTGAAATTGAAGATGGAAAGCGAAAAGAAATCGTCAGCAATATCTGATGTGGGAGCATGGGCCATGAACGTTGTGAGCTCCGTCGGAATTATTATGGCCAACAAACAGCTTATGTCCAACAATGGCTATGCTTTCAGCTTTGGTCAGTCTCTCTCTTCTCAACTATTATTTCTCTATGTTATGTTTGGATCTGAGACTGGGAGTAATAGATCCCTAATTTCTTCGACATTCTCTTGCATACTTACTACGATGCATCCATTTTTATGGTTCTGTATTGTCTGTCGGTCACGATCCAAATATCCATAATATTGATACTGACCGTTGTTTATTTATTAATAAGGAGGAAGATTTGTGTCTCTGACATGACAATTTATGTGCAAACTTTTAATATTATCCTGCCCTCTCTCATCTTTTCTTTTCTTTTCTTAATTTTTTCCAGCCAGTTCGTTAACTGGGTTCCACTTTGCCGTAACTGCTCTCGTTGGTCTGGTGTCAAACGCTACCGGTTACTCAGCGTCAAAGCATGTTCCTATGTGGGAGCTTATTTGGTTCTCACTGGTTGCCAATATGTCTATCACGGGGATGAACTTTAGCCTCATGCTCAACTCCGTTGGATTCTACCAAGTATGGTTTTATATCATATTATACCATGTTCATCGCTTGGACGGTTAAACTTTAATTTTCTTTCTTATTAAGAATTTCATCCAATAATCTTTTTAAATTCCCCTTGCTTCCTTGTTAAATATAAATCAGACCACCATCCATCATAGTCATACCTTTTTGCCATGCACGCACCAGGGCAATTATTTGGACCATTTCATTCTACAAGTTGTACTAATCTACGGTTCGTTCAGATGCTCATAATGCTGATTTAGTATATGTATAATTTATAAATTATTATATTGTGAAATTAAGGAACTTTAGATAAGAACAATGGAACACTAAATACAACTAGAAACTTTGGGTTAATTGAAAAGGTATATTGAGGAATTTCACCTTTAGTTTACCTGATGCTCGTTGGTTTTCCATTTAACTAACTGCAGCTGTAAGTAGTAATGTCAACCCTAGAGATACTAGAACTTTTTGTTATGTGTCAGGAACAATAATGCAAGTTTTGTAAGACAAAAATTATGCTAGACTAAAAATAAAATCCAAGTCTTCAAGTGCTCGTTTAGATGTTGACCTGTGTGTTTAGGTATTCTTTGCATCTGCAAGGAAGAGATGGACAATGAACTCCCAGGTCCCACTCCAATGCCTAAGTTAACATCAAGAATAAAGATAATGCTCAGAATGAGGCTTTCTCCTTAAGGACCTTCATAGGCATGTAATACACAACCTATGATATAAAGCTGTTATCTACGGCATTTGATATGCATGGTGTCAGGTTGCTTAACTAGATGGGTTTTTGCAAGGATTACAATCCTTGTGATTGGTTTCTTTGACCCACATCCATTAGTTTAGGATGAGAGGGAAAGGGAGGCTACGGTGTGCAACTCATTTTTGTAAACTATTTCAGTTAGCTTTTTTTGAAAATCTACTTCCCCCCTGTTCTTTTATAAAATAAAAAAAAAAAAAAAAAAAGCTCCTCAATTTTTTAAGAGCTTTTCTCTAAATGTGTATGGTCCAACTTCTCTTTTTAAGAAGAAAAACTAGAATATAATTTGGGCCAAAAATTACCTTAGATTGTGCTCAACTTTCCATTTTAGAGAACCTAGCAGGAGTTACTATAATTATATCTCAATTCTTGTATATTAGGAGGTGCTGCCTGTGTCACATTATTGTCAGACTCATCTGTCCATATTCCCATGACTTGGTTTTAATGTATCATAAATGATAGCCACGTTCTCATTCTCATATCTTCACTTTGAATTTTCACTGCTTCTGCTTTTCAGTTGTTAATTTTCTCGTTATGTATGGTCTCAGATATCAAAACTGAGCATGATTCCTGTGGTTTGTGTGATGGAATGGATACTTCACAACAAACACTACTCAAGGGAAGTGAAAATGTCAGTGGTGGTTGTGGTTATTGGTGTCGGTGTTTGCACTGTAACTGATGTAAAAGTTAACCTCAAAGGTTTCATGTGTGCCTGTATAGCAGTTTTGTCGACATCTTTACAGCAAATTGTAAGTATTATTTAATGTTTCTTCTCCAATATGCTGGTGATATAAAATTGATTGCTATTTCTGTTGTGGTTTCCTTTTCACCTGCCATTTTATAAATATTATGAATGGTGTAATTTTAGGTGAGTTCTAGACAGAACTTCATTAGATTTGACTAAGCAACATTTTCCCCTTCTACTGTCAAGTATTATATCAGATTGGTTTTATAGTTAAATGATGAGTAGGAGATAACGTACTTACTACTACTAAAGTCAATTATGGTATATGCTATTATTTTGTGATGTTTGGGGGATTTCTTCTTTTTTATAACTGATTTTTTTCCAACTTGTAACAGTCAATAGGTTCTCTTCAAAAGAAATATTCAATTGGATCTTTTGAATTGCTGAGTAAAACTGCTCCTATTCAAGCGCTTTTTCTTCTTATTCTTGGTCCATTTGTTGATTACTACCTCAGTGGCAAATTGATAACCAACTATAAGATATCTTCTGGTGCCATTGTAAGTTCCTTTTTCCCCTATTGACAGTAGTCTTTTATATTCTGTGTGTATTTATCTTTAATTATACAAATACTGTTGGATTAATTCTTTTAAATTTTTTCTTCAATATCTGCAGTTATGCATTCTTCTTTCATGCTCGCTAGCTGTATTTTGCAATGTGAGCCAATACCTTTGTATCGGGCGCTTTTCAGCTGTTTCCTTCCAGGTTTTAGGCCACATGAAAACAGTATGTGTTCTGACGCTGGGATGGCTGCTATTTGATTCGGAGCTAACTTTCAAGAATATCATGGGAATGGTCATCGCAGTTGTTGGCATGGTAATTTATAGTTGGGCTGTAGAGCTTGAAAAGCAGTCAAATGCAAAGATCTTACCTCACGCAAAAAACAGCATGACGGAAGAAGAAATTAGATTATTGAGGGATGGAGTAGAAAAGAGTCCCCTGAAGGATGTTGAACTTGGTGAGGCCCAAGGATAGATTGACTCAGATTTGGTGGTGAAATTGATGAGAAATGAATGCAGACAATTATACTGTGTATTGCTTTATAATTTGGTTTGTGCCTTTTGTCTAGTTTACACAGTAAAACTTGGTTTTTATTTGCTCACACTGGCACAGATCCAGTTTTAGAAATTGTGTTCCCGTTCATCAGCAATGTTTCTTTGTTAGTTTTATTTATTACTTTTGTTGTTATGTTGAGGTTATTTATTTCGCCTGCCAGGAAATTGCTAGATGAACAATATGATGGCGCCATTAAGATGTATAATGTGTTCGCTAATGATAAGCGATATCAATTCCCTCTTCAAATTTCTTTTCGTGTCTTCTTCTTTTAATGTGAAAACATATTTTACTGTGCTCTTTCTTCTTATGATATACATTTATCATCATTTAACACTTGTTTTATGTCCTTTCCCCCCTTCAAATTATCACTATTTATTATTTATAAAATTTAAGAAAAGTTATTGATTTTGAGAAAATATTTTTATTTTTATTTTCATTTTTTTACTTTTAATTACAAAATTACTACTTTTTTTAAATTTATTTCTTGCTTTCAAAGATTTATACAAGAAACAATGAAAATAGCTATTTTATTTTCTTTATTTTTTGTACAAATATTTGAATTCCTAAGTAAGTATTTATACTCTCAATTTTTAATTTTTAAGCTAAAATATTTATATTATTTGTTTAAATTAGTTATTTATATTTTCTTATATTTTAAAATAGTTTTCTTTTAATCTATAAATTTGTAGGTTTAACTATTCATTTCATCTATGTTTGACACAATTTTAAATTTTAGTTTGGGGATGCTATTGGTTTGGCAACTCTTTATCCTGGAAGAGTCAAAATTCTAATGTGGAAAATTGCTAAAGGAGGGTGCATGCCCAAATGGGCAAAAATTTAAAAATAATATTATTTAATTAATTAATTAGCAAAAGGGGGCTGTTTGGGGAATATTTAGGCATTTGGGGCTGCCAAACACGCCCTGCCTGGGCGTGTTTAAACACGCCCTAGCTAGGCGTGTTTAAACACGCCCTGGCAGGGCGTGTTTGGCCCCCCAAATGCCTAT
>PYAF01003187.1:17805-35441 GCA_007407185.1 Glycine tomentella
CCATTTGCAGGGGCAATATATAGGGATTTGGGGGGCCAAACACGCCCTGCCAGGGCGTGTTTAAACACGCCTAGCTAGGGCGTGTTTAAACACGCCCAGGCAGGGCGTGTTTGGCAGCCCCAAATCCCTAATTATTGCCCAGACAGCCCCCTTTTGCTAATTAATTAATTAAATAATATTATTTTTAAATTTTTGCCATGACAAATGATATGGCAATGAGTTTCGATGTATTAGTATTTATAGAAGCTTTGATATCCGTGCTTATCATTGTTGGTTCAGTTTATGCATGGCGAGACAAAAAAAGGGGGTTGACTGAGATCAATATATGTTTTCTGCGTAATTCGATGCCAGAAGACATTGTGCATTGCCTCAGAGATTGTCAGATGGCAAGCCAAGTGTGGAGGAAGATTTCAGGCAATACCCTGGACGCGTCTTTTATAAATGCTTCTTGTAACCAATGGATGGAACTAAATCTTAGAACAAACAAGTATGATGACGTTTGGCCGGTCAACTCTGGGGTTACTGTTTATTGGTTATGAAGGAACAGAAACAACACTATTTTCAATCAACGAGGAGCTACTGTTGCCGAAATGATTGGGAAAATATCTAGAATGGTTGTGGACATCATTCTAAGTGATCAGTTGCATATGAAGCTTGGACTCGGGCCTAACCAAGTGACCCAGACCAAGTTGATATGCTGGAAACCTCCTCTGGGAAGGAAATTGAAGCTCAAGTTGCATATAGTCTCTCAAAGTTCGGTATCTCCAGTACTGCTGACAATACCATTTTTTACTTCTACGTTCCTTCGTAATATGCTTCTGGCAGATTGTGCCTCTATCCTCTTCCCACGTGGGTTTTAATAATAATCGTTCTTCGTTGGGACTTTAGCCCCTTTTATCCACCCAAAAAAAAAACCTTGTGTTCCTAGTATTCTTTAGTTTTTTTTATCTATTTTCTTATGTATTAAAAAAAATTAAATTTTATTTTCTATATAAAAAAATTGTAAATTTTAGTCTCTTTTGTTAACTTTGTTAGTAATTTGATTGACAGTGTTGTCGTGACAAAAATATGATACATATATTATTGATATAATAACGACATGAACAGATTTTCATGTTTGATCTTTGTAGTTGATACTTGAAATTATTTTATGAAATAATTTTTATTGTTTTGTGAATTAGTCCATGTAAGAAGAAAAATAAACTTTTATTTCTTATTTATGTTTATTAATACGAAATGGTAGTTGTTGATATATGTGTGTGTTTCAAATCCAATAGTATAAGGATCACAAACCACAACTTAAGCTCTTGATATAAGTATATTTCGAATATTTTGATAAAAAATCATGGAGATCATACATAGTAACTAACTACAACTTTTTAAAACATCATAATTACATAATTATTATATTTATATGGTTGGATCACCTACAACTCAAAATAAATAAATTGTCCCTATCATCTTTATCCCTATCATTATAGCTGCATTATAATGGAGTCATCAAAATACTTTCCATCATATGCAATGGATGCTTACCAAAAAATGAACAAATTATTAGGTAGATTAGCGAATCTCAGAAATTTTGTTATTCAAACACTTGTGAATTTGAGATAACAAGAAAATAATTAGATAAATCATAAAAACTTAGTGAAAGCATAATAAACAAAGTGGATAAGAAAGATGAAACAAACATAACACGAGTTTTTATATTAAAAAAGAACTTAAATGACAATTAGCAAAAGCAAAATCAACACACTTCACATTTTAAATCAACACAATATCACAAAAAGAAAATGAAGTAAACATTACAAAATTAAAAATGAAAGACCATCATCATATTTAACATCACAAAAACAAAATGAAAATGAAAGTTCATAGTGCACATTCAACATTCAAAACTTATAAAATGAAATAAAACACATTTCAATTTGCACATTTTCGTAGTCTTCGATTTGAACTTTCTTGGGTATTTGAGGTGTAAAGAGACATTGAATCTCCACACCCACATAATAAGAAAGATGATTGCTTTGATGTTGCACTCGAAAACATTATAATATTAGGTATTTTTGATCAAACAACTAATATTCTTTTTCTCTTTCATTCAACATTTTACTCCAAGTTCCAAGGGTTCATTTGGAAAAGAGCTGGAAATGTCAGCACCACTAAACCTAACCTTATAAATTACAAAAAATATTTTTTATTTAATAAATTACTTAAAAATAAGTGTCATCTCTACACAACTAATATATTTAAACATCAAATGAGACACAATCGCATTAACTCCCATAAGCCACATCATTTGTTTTATCCAAAGTTGGTGATTGAGAAAAAAAAATGAATTAGAGGGTTATTTGAAAAAAAAATATGCAAGGACCAAATACAAAAAAAAAAATACTAAATTACGCATTAAAAATGAATTATACATATATAATGGGATTTATATGTAATTGGTTATATAAAAAAATGAACTTTATATTTATATTAATATTAAATGATTATATAAAAACTAATAAATATTTAGCAAAAGACAAACATGTGGAAGTCTGATTAGTAGGATAAAAAATAAGAATATATGGTGAATGAAAATTAAAAAAATGAACGAGATATGTGAAAACTAAAATGTTTAATTTAAGAGAAATAAAAATAAATAAAGAAATAAATAAAATAGTTAAGAAATATAAATTCAACTTTTATTTCTCTCATTATTATCTTACCTAACACACTCATCTTATTTCTAATATATTTAATATTAATTTAAATATATTTTTAATCCCTAATAATTTGAATAGGTTTTGTTTATTATTTTTTAAATTTCAATTTATTTGTTTAGCTCCTCAATTTCGATTTTTTTTTAGTCTCTTTCCCTTCTGACTTTTTTGTGGTGGTTCGAATGCATAATTTATAATAATTTTTTACTGATTAAAAAACATATTTTTCAAAATTATAGAATTAAAAATAAATTTGAATTTAGGAAACAAAAATAAAGTGACTTAAATTCGAGAAAACATAAATATATTTATGACTTTAATATTTCTTTCTCATGCACTAAAAAAAAAATGCAGAAAGCTGATGATGTTTTTTATGCGTACAGTCGTACAGAAAGGGAGTAGGGCTAAGGATATAAAGGGAAATTAATTTACGAAGGATTCTGAAATTGGTGGTGGTAGTCGGACGATGGATTTGGAGGGGAAGAAAAACGAAGATATGGATTCGCTATTTGAAGGGATGGTGCTGTTTAACCCCGCCGAAGTTGAAGCAGAGAAAGACAATGGTAGTGATGATTCTCTTTCAATCTCAAGTTGTTCGCAATCGCAGCCCCTTGACGAGAATCTCTTCTCTGACCTCACGCTTGCGGTGGATCCCCTCCAAAACTTAGAAGTAGCTGAGGCCGAGCGCGATCTCCAATCGAGACAGGGTCAGAGTCAGGGTCATACCCCCGCCAGAAGGAGAAAACGATTTGGCTTGAGGATAGGATATGGTAGAGACGCCCTTTCTTCCAACGATCCGCTCCCCCAACCTATTTCTGATGGTGACAACCTAGGCGATGCTGATCGGGTCCGGGACATGGAAACCCTTCCCTCCATCACCATTGCCACTGATACTGATGATGCTGTTACTGTTACTGTTACTCTTACCCAACCATCTAATGAATCAGAGAATGAGAATCGGAAACACCAACAATCTTCCTCCAAATCAGAGAATGAGATTTCTGTGGCAGATTCATCATCTACTGAATCTTCGTCGGCAGAGTTTCGGCAAGTTAAGTCCAGCATACATGAGAAGCTTAACCATGCCAGTCAACTGGTCAAATCTGCTGCTTCTGCCCGAAAGGATTCCATCAGGAACAGAAGAAAAACCGTTGAGAACGCTAATCTTGCTTCCCTCAAACACATGGAACTCGAAAAGCAATTGGAAGAAGCCTGTGAAGCTGAAGATTTCGAAAAGGCTGAAAAGGTTAGCGACAACCTTTCTGCTGCCGAGAAGGAGAAACAAGCTTTCGCCAATTCATTGAGAGAAGCCGATGCCTTTGTCGATTCTTTAGATTTAAAATTGCAGCATGCCCTCGACTCGCAGTTAGCTGTTGAGGAACAATGCGCAATCTCACTCGACCATTATGCAATGGTTAGTACTTAGTAAAGTAAAACACACCTGCAGTTGCACAACTATCATATCTTTCATCATTTTATAGTTCTTCTATTACATAGTTTATAAGTTCAGGCTCAATGTTGACCAAGCGTTAGTGAAATGTGATTGTCTAGTTTACAGCTTTTGCATTTCCTTGTAACTTCACATAAATCCATTAATGAAATGAAATCTTACAGATTCTTGACGTTCATCTTCAGGTAATACAAAAAAAAAATGACTACTCTTACAATCATATAATAGTTATTCCAGAATAATATAAGTTACAATGAAATGATGTGATTAATGGATTTTAATTTGGGTCCCATTTTACATAACAGTCCAATCCTTCCCTCTCTTTTACCCTCACTGTCTCACCCAATGGCTAAGACGCATGAACATTGACACAAGATATAAGATTCTACACTGCAGCACTGCAATTCTTTTCCGTTTTTTAGTGTCATGTTGTATTTTTTTTTTCATTATAAAATATTGGTATGCAGACATCAATACCCCTAATCCCAACTAGGTTGGCACCAGAGACATTAAAAATTATAGAAGTGTCCACAGGAATTGTGTGTCCTTGAGATCACACATGATATTATTTATAATTATAAACAATGATATAATTAAGGAAAGAAATCTCTAATCTAATCTCTAATGTTTCCCTATTTCCATATTTACATAAAGATAAAATCATATCTTTAACCCTCTCCCTCAAGCTTAAGCATATATGTTATATGCACCAAGCTTGTTACAAATATAATCAACGTGAGACCCCTAAGAGATTTAGTGAACATATTCGCTACTTGCTCACTGGAGCTGAAAAAGTCAGTGGTGATTTCTCCTTATACTTTCTCTCTTACAAAATGACAATCTATCTCCATGTGCTTAGTAGGTTCATGGAAGACCAAATTAGATGCAATGTGAAAAGCGACTCAATTATCGCAAATTGGCTTAGTGCCCTGAGTGTATCCAAATTGGAGCTGCTGGAGAAGTTATCGAAGCCATGTTATTTCACTTGCAACTGCTGCCATCACACAGTATTCAGCTTCAGCATTGAATCTAGCAATCGTATTCTGCTTCTTGCTTCTCCATGAAATCAAATTACCTCCAACAAGAACACAATAGCCAGAGGTAGACCTTTTGTCTGATGGTGATCTTACCCAATCGGCTTTAGAGTAACATACAATTTTGGAATTGCCTTTGTCCTCATATAAGAGTCTGGGACCTGGTGCCTTCTTGATATCGAAGGATGCACATGTCAGCATTCCAATGGCTATCACAAGGGACATTGAGGAATTGGTTTACCACACTTACTGCAAATACGATGTCTGGCTTGGTGACAATGGGGTAGTTGAGCCTGCCAACAAGTCTGTGATATCTTCTCGGGTCTTCGTGAGGCTTCCCTTGACTCGGAAGAAGCTTGAGGTTGGGATCCATATAAGTGTAACTTGGACGACATTCAAGCATATCAGTCTAGGTGACAATGTCTAGATCATAATTCCTCTTGGAAATGGCAATACTTGAAGTGGACTGAGCAACCTCAATGCCAAAAAATATTTGAGTGAACCAAGATCCTATGTCTGAAACTGACTCTGAAATTGAGATTTGAGTCGGTGGATACCACAAAGTCATCACTAGTAATGACTATGTCATCTACATTGACCACCAAATAAATGCACAGGCCAAGTGAAGAATGAAGGAAGAAAACAGAGTGGTCAGCTTCACAGCAAGTCATACCAAACTAAATTAAGGCCGAGTTGAAACGGCCAAACCAGGCATGGGGAGACAACTTCAGGCCATAGAGGGAGCGGTGAAGGCGACAAACAAGATGAGATACACTAGAAGCAGTAAAACCTGGGGGCTGATCCATGTAAACCTCTTCCTACAACTCACCATGTAAGAAGACATTTTTAATATCCAATTGGTGAAGTGTCCAATGACGAATAGCAACCATAGCAAGCAACAAATGAACATAAGTAAACTTGGCCATAGGGGAAAAGGTATCCTCATAGTCGAGGCCAAAGATCTAAGTAAAGCCCTTAGCCACCAAACAAGCTTTGAACCGATCAATACTACCATCCGGTCCAACCTTCACTGTATACACCTAGCGACAACCAACAATAGTCTTTTTTGGAGGCAAAGGGATCAACTCCCATGTGCCACTGGCCTGTAAAGCAGTCATTTCATCCAACATTGCTTGTCGCCAATGGGGATCAGCCATAGTTTCACCTGCAGACTTAGGAATAAATACAAAATCTAAATAGGAGATAAAAGAGAAATAGGAAGGAGATAATCAGTGACAATGAAGATTACAAGACTACAAGCATATAAAGGGTTAGTATTGCAAGTGGACCGAATACCTTTGTGTAGGGAAATGGGAAGCTCAGGTGCAATAGACATTGTTGGAAGGCTGTTTGGAGCAGGAGATGATGCTGGGGGATCAATAGGTGAAACCATCGGTGGATGTTGCGGCCTTCGCCGATAAACAATTAGCAGTGGTGGAGCAACAACAACAACTGGAGTTGAAACAACAGGTTGATCAGCCAGATGTGCATTATTGACAATAGTCTTAGAGAAGAATAGAGTATACTTAAAGAAAGTGACACCAACAAAAACAAGATATCGTTGAAGTTGTGGACATAAGCTACAATATCTTTTCAAGAGGAAGAGTAACCGAGAAAAACACACTTAAGAGACTTGACAAAGAGTTTATCTTTACTTGGAGAAAACAGATACAACCGAAGACAACAAGAGGAACATGGTAGAGGTTCTGTTGTAGGTAAGAACATTGTTGAGGATAGACGAGGGTATGCAATTGATCGAGGAACATGCAGTAAGAACCGCATAACCCCAAAAGTGGAGGGGAACATTATAGTGAAGAAGGGTACGAGCAGTTTCAACTAGGTGATAGTTTGTTTGTTCAGCAACACCATTCTGCTGTGGTGTGTAAGCACAAAAAGTTTGATGGAGAATTCTTTGCAATGTTAGAAAAGACTAAAATTGGAAAGACAAATATTCTCTAGCATTATCGGTGCGTAAAATTTTAATGGGCGTCCCTAATTGATTAGTAATTTCGTGCACAACACTTTGAAAGACAAAGAAGACATCAAAGTGGTTTTTCACTAAATAGACCCAAGAACAACAATAAAAGCCATCAATAGACGTAACAAAATAGTAATATCCTAAAGTTGAACATACTCGACTAGGCTCCCAAATATCGGAGTGAACTAAAGCAAATGGTGACACAACACATTTATTGACTTGAGGACTATACGAATTACGAACATGTTTTCCTAATTGACATGACTCACACTGTAACGATTTAAGAGTAGAGAGACTAGGAATTAACAGACGCAACTTCTCCGAGTTGGTGGTGAAAGATGATACAATCCTCCAAACTCATATTCTGCTTCAATCGCTCATCCGGTACGCCGATCCTAAAGAAGAACAATATTATTAACAAATAAGACAAAGAAATTAAGGGAGCGAGTGAGTTTGGTAATGGAAATCAAATTGAAAGGACAACCAGGAACAAACAAGACAAAATTCAAAGGGAGGTTAGGAAGTAGTTAGGTTTGATCAATGCCACGAACTTTATTATGAGAGGACACTAAAAGAAGGCAAAGAGTTCGATAACGACAATTGAGAGAAAAAAAGATTGGTACAAGAGTCAAGTATCCAAGGTCCAAGAGAGAATGACTGAGAGAAAGGCTACAAGATGACCAGATTGAGCCACGACAGTAACAAGCAAGGCAGATTGTTGGGTTGCTCGAAACTGAAGGAAATCATGTTGCTTGGGGGAAGAGATAGTGACATCCTTATAAGTAGCAGGATTAGTGACTTGGGCAACATTTGCCAATTTCGGCTGATCTCGAACTTTGGTGCAGCACTCACTTCAATATGACCATAATTTTTACAATAATCACAACGACGATTCTTGCCAAGAGATGAGTGTGAGACAAGGGTGGAGGAATCAGCAGAAAGGCAGAGGAATGACCAAAAATATGTGGAGTGGAGAGATGCAATAACTATTAACTAATCATGTCATAAGTCGAAAATTTAGGGGCTGATAGAATTTGGTTACGCACTGAATCAAGGTCATGTGGGAGACCAACAAGAGCTAGAACCATGAAGTACTGGTTACGTTGCCGATAAAAAGTCTTTGCATCGAAAGGGAAATACATCAAACTGTTATAATCAACAATCAAATGATCGAGCTTACCAAGATATGTTTGTATTTCAATATTCTCAATATTGGTGGACAACATAGTGGTTATCACACTGTAGAGACGATGAACATTGTTGGAGTAGACTTTCTTGGCTTTGCCTCAAACCTCATAACATGTGCCAAATGAATGCTTGGTACAAAGGTTGAAGATTAAGAGTAATAGAGAACCAAAGGACACTGCACAATGAGGTGTCGATTTGCCACCAATGGGCCCGATCCAATCCTTATCAGGAATGTCCGTAGCCTTATTGGTCAAGTGGCCCTTGACCGCGAAACCAAAGCTTGACAGCGGTTGCCTAGGTAGTATAATTGGTAGATCAGGTTAATTTCTCACAAGGAATAAGTGGAACATTGGTAAACGTCATAGCAGAAACGGTGTCTGAAGTAGTACCCAGAGAAGCCCTTAAAAAATATAAACAAAAAAAAAAAAAAGCCAAACAAAGGGCTGGTGTGGGTTGTTGGAGATGGAGGAGGTCGGGGTTGGTCTCGTCGACGAGTGGGTGTCGTCGGAGATGTGTCACGCACCAGAAAAGAAGGTGCATGTGAACTTCATGTGCTGGAGAAGGACCACTCGTTGGAGCACATGTGGCGACATTTGGTAGCACACTGGATAGGGTTGTGGTCGCTGGAAAGGTCGCACACTTGAAAAAGGGGCGACGGTGTTTACAGGAATTGTGTCTTTGAGATCACACATGATATTATTTATACTCAGAAACAATGATATAATTAAGGAAAAAAATCTTTAATCCAATCCCTAATGTTTCCCTATTTCCATATTTACATAAAAGATAAAATCATATCTTTAACAAAAATCATATGCAGCACACAGTATTATAATAAGAAGAAAAAAAAGGCAAGGGGGACCGAACCAAAACTGAAGCCAAATACATCAACCAAATCTGTAATTTGATAATCCTACCTTATTTCTAAAGAAATCATTCCAAATGCAAGGAGGAACAGAATCCCACCTTGTAATACCCACAGAGGATAGACCAAAATTAGCAAGACCATCTGCACAACAGTTCCGCTCACTATAAATATGAGAAATTACAGAATGAATACTCCTTGAAAAGTAAATACATTTAGTCCAGTGATGCTGCCACCAATTCAGGATTTTGGAATCCCTTAACTAGTGAAGAATCACATTCCAACCAAATACGCTGCCAGCCTTGGCGAGAGGCCTTCATGTTCTATCTGTGGGTCCACAGCTTCCTTTTTGAGGTGTACTTGCTTCGTAGTCCAATAATCATTGGAATGTAAGCTGTTAGAAACTAATTAATATAAAATGGTTCCTTTATGTATTTTAGTTTTGCTACTTGTAATATCATTACCTAATGACCTGTTAAAATAAGTATGTATATAATAGATAGTCTTCTTTCATTGCTTTGTGAAGAATTGTGCTCCTGCTGTTATGTATCATCCATACTGTGCTTTTTTTATTTGTACAATTTTGCATTTCCTTGTTGAATTATTTCTTTAGGCTCCTCAATCAAGTTATGGTTAGAATTTCTGATGTGTCAATATTCTTTTCTAGAATGCTTTAAATAATGCAGATTCTGCCATGAAGAGAGCATCATCAGTGTATTCCAAAGAAATGGACCAATGGCTTTCATCCTCTGAAGCCTTGGAGGTTAAAAATATGGAGTTGGAGATTGAATCACAATTTATGAATGAAGCTCGTTTAGAATTGAATAATACCATTGAGCATTCAATCCAGAATGACAAAAGAGAAAAAGATATCCTTTGTAAGAGAAAGGATGTGTTAATGGGTGAATTGGAACAACTTCTTGCTTTAGTTAAACAGAAAGAAACGGAGATAGCAGACAATGACTCTAATTTAGAAGCTGTAGAAAATAAGATAAATAAAGTTATCTCTGGATTTAAAGAGATGCAGTCAAGCATTGATGTCAAATATGACAAACTGCAATTTGTCCTTGCTCAAGTGAAATTAGAGACTGAAACTTTGGATCTAAAGAAGGAGGAAATTGATAAGTTTCTCATTCAGGAAGAAGAAATGGGAGCAAGACTTAGGGAATTTGCTCGGATTTCTACAGAGGAAGCTGAAGGATACTGTGAAATTGTTAAACTAAGAAGAAGTTTGATGTCATCTATATTGAAGTCCAGGGAGGACAAACTGACACTTGCAAAGAACGAGGAAAAGCTTTCTGGAGATGTGAAATTGTTTCAACAGGAGGTTTCTGCCGCAAGAGCTTCCTTGCAGGTTAATTCTTATACTGATTTTTGTATTTTTGAATTGTGTATATTTTTTATATTTTATTTTTATTGACAAATGTTAGCTTTTGCTAGCAGAGGGGATTAAACGCTCGACCTTTCTCTCTTCCCATCTTCCTTAATCATCCAACTCACCTTATAACTCCTTTTGAATTGTGTATATGGCTGACATGTGATGATAATTACTGACTCCTAATGTATGCCTGGCCACTGTGCACTACCTAATGACCATAAATTTGAAGTTATACACAAGCTAAGTTGCTTCAATATATACTAGGTTGAGAAATATTATAAATGGTCCCACGTGTAATCAAATCCACAAGCTAAACAAGCAAGGCCATTGCCGTTTCTTTTCCTGCAAAAGAAAATTCTTTTGGTAGTTGGTTGTTCACAAATGTCATTACATTGTTTTTAGGAACTATCTTCAAGAAAGTCAAGCATCCAGGAAGGTATAACATCCTTCAAGCAGAGGATTATTTTCATAGATAAAAGAGTCCCAGAACTAGAAGCGGAAAAGAAAGTTGCTACTGCTGCAAGAAATTTCAAGGAGGCTGCACGAGTAGCTACTGAAGCAAAGTCACTGTGTGTTGAAAAAGAGAGCATTCAGATAGACATGGATACGGCTACTTTAAATCTTGAGCAGCTTGAAGAAGAAATCAATGACACCCTTAATAATTTTCAGGAGACTGAGGGAATGATTTTATTGAAGGAGAGAGAGTCGGCAATGGTCAGATACTAGAAGCTACTTTTGGCAGCTGCTACTTCTAGAGCTGAAAAAGCTGCCGCTCTAGAAATGGGTGACATGGAAGAAGCTAATCTCTTGCTTGCTGAAGCTGAGGCAGCAGACTGTGAAGCTGAGAAACTTAAATCAACATACAAATTTGAGGCGGAAGACTTCACTGATTTACGAAGACATTTAATTTCAATGGATCTTGTTTCGCATCTTGATCAGAAGCAACTGGAAGAATTAGCTGTGTCACTTCGTCTATTTACTGGCTGATTGTTGAAAACAAGATTTTAATGGATTTGGTGATTGATAATCAAAGATACGAAAGCTTAGTTACTGGAAGTACTTAAGTACGACATGAATGCCCAACCCTTGCATACTCTCTACTCTTCACGCATCTCTACATTTTAACGATTATTGAGTATGTGATTTGTTCAATTTTCCTTCTTTTTTTTTTTTCACTTTTTCGGTTTTTGAGGGGGTTGGATCAAATATCGAGTATGGGATTTGTTTGTTTTTTCCCTTCTTTTTTTCAATTCTTAGGGATTCGGCCAGAACCCCGACCAAAAATATAGTAGAAAAACTTATGACAACAGTGTTATAAGGTACTACTCAACTATCGTTTTGAGGATATTGATTTGCTGTGAGGATTGTATTTATTTTCAACCAGAAACCTATTCTAGAATAGTTATTCTAAAATACGAAAAAATCATATTTTAGAAAATCAAGTCCTGCTAAATTATCTAAATCAATTACTTTTTTTACCTTTATTTTCTAGTCACACCCCTCTTAATTTTTGTTAAATTTTATTCCAACAATGTTCTTGTACAAGTGGTTGATTTCATTGTTTTAGAAATTAGATTATGTAAGTTTGCAAGAGTTTTATACTTCTAAAATCTAAAAAATTTATAATTCTAAAATGAATGCTTTTTGGCTTTGAAAATTTTCAGAATTTATTTTTAGTTCCTAATATATTTTTCTCAACTTTTGGTCCTTGAAAAAAAAAAAATCGTCTTTGCCATTATCCGACTCAGTTAAATAATCCTTAAAATATGTTTAAATTTTTTTTAGTCCCTTTAATATAATAGCATTGATATTTCAGGTTAATAGGGTCAATATAATAGCATGAAAAAAAATACAAAAAAAAAATTGTATTACAAACCATATGAAAAAAAAATTTTAAAAAAAAATCAAAGATAAAAACATATTTAAGCATTCTAAAATCTAACATCTGGAGTTGTTTTCCCAAACATCAAAAGGCATAGAAAGATTCACCTCTTTCATGTATCCAAAAATTGCATTTTTTTATGGTCTTTGTACATGTGTTCTTATTTTTTTGGGTTAATTATGTTATTAATTCTTCAACTTTTTTGGGCTTTCATTTTTAGTCCTTCAACAATTTTTTTACTAATTTTAATCCTTAAACTTTTACTCCATTGATGCTTTTAGTCCTTGTTGTCAAAAGATTCTGGTAAATAATGACGTGAAATTATGTTGAGTGACTGATAATATTCTGGCGAACTAATACTTAGAATAAATTAAACAACTTTAAAGGCTAAAAATCCTCAAAAATTACTTTTGCCATGTAGGGTTTTTCTCCCCTTTCCTCCCTTAATGCAAAGTCAGTTCAAAATCAAATCCAACCCAGATCCAAAATCAAAATCAGAATAAGCACATACACAAATTCATATCAAAACCAAACACACCCAACAAGATAATAAAAAATCTAAAAAAAGACTTTCTTTAGTGTGCTACAACGTGCTTGAGGAACCTTAAAAACATTCAAATATTCAAACTATCTTAGGTAACCTAGCAGTAGCACAATAAAACAACGTCACACAAGCTAAAACTTTTAGAGAGAGAGAAAGGAGGTAAAAGGGTATTAGATCCCTCAACCTGATTTGGGGTAGTTTTTGTGAACGAAAATAACAACCCATTGCAGTAAAAGGGGATTTCTTGGTCTAGACTTGTTTGAGTATTCTCAAAATTACATAACCGATCTTGAGCGTGGACGAGCAGTTCGCGGAGCAAGACCTCAACAACGACGGCGTGTTGTCGAAGTCGGAGCTCCGGACAACTTTCGAGTCAATGCAGATCATCGAGACGCACTTAGATCGACGTGGCGGTCGACAGTCGTTGTTGAACTTGTCAAAGATGGAATTGTAGAGCTTGGCAATGTGCTCTGGTGGTGTGGCCACGTCGTCGGCTTCCGCAACCCGAAATCCCAATAGTCTTCTTCAAAAAGCTGCAGATCTCGAACCTTCCAAGAACTCAGTGCTTTCGTGCGTTTGTGTGTGTTCACTTTGTTTTTGTTTTTCTTAATAATGGGTTTGTGTAGAAAGCGCTGTGAATCAATGTTTCGAAACTTGCATTGTGTGTGTTAACAGTGTAAGTGATAAGACACTCTTGATGATAGGCTATGTAATTTTGAGAATGAAGACTCAAACCAGTTGCTGGAAAAGAAAGATTTTTAAGATTTACATTTTTTTAATTATTTTGTTGATGTGTGTTTGATTTAGGTATGAATTGTACTCGTTCTTATTCTGGTTTTGATTTTGAATCTGGGTTTGATTTAAACTTGGGCTTGCCCTGATTAAACTAGAAAAGACAAACAATTTTTTTGGAAGTTTTTAGCTGCTATTTTTTTAAAATCATTTTAACAAAATAATTCATAATAATTTTAGACAGTCAGAAAATTAAAATTAACTGTCACTAAACATAATAATATTAAAATCATATCATCATTTAACTGTGTTTTTTGACGACAGAAACTAAAAGTATTAACAAAATAAAAGTTCAAGTACTAAAATTAGTAAAAAAAAAAAGTATTAAAGGATTAAAAGTGAAAATTCCAAAAAATTAAGGGATTAAAAGTATATTTAACCCTATTTTTTTCTAATGTGAGGAGACCTCACTGAAAGAAAGAGGCTGTCATGCACAAGTGAGGAGAATGAAGGGCCGAGGGGTTTTTTTGTCTTTGATGTTGATACAATATTAAAATTCCCAAAATACCCCCACTACCACTCAGTAAGGTTATTTTTGGGATTTTGAAATAATTTCAGACAGATCTCCTAGTAGATTTTGAAACAATCTGACGTTCCACCACTCTGGGATAGCAGCTGCAATGGCCGCACGCACCACTGAACTGAGATGCAACGGTCTCCTTGTAGTGTCCCAATGCCACTAAGCACTGCTATCGACAAATGACAAACTAGATTTATGGTGAAAGAATGTGTTTGTTTAATCATTTTTCCAAGAAACACAAGATGAATGTTATACTTCATCTCAACGGATCTAACAATGAGCTGCTCCCTTGACAAAGGCTCCTACCATAGTGTAACATACAGAAAAAATAACTACTACATTCATCTTTTAAACATCAAAAGCCAAGGCAAGCTTGCACCATATATGTCTTCAGTTTCTAGATCAAGCAAAAAAATTGAAACACTACAGATGTCAGATGAATGAATGCCAGACTGCTTTAGGAGGAAACTATAATTTGCAGGTCGACATACACTAGTCAAGGAGAAGGTTGATCAATAATGCTTATTATTGCTTCATCTTGACCTGTGATCAGAAAGCTCTTTTAAATTATCCTGCTCCTCTTTGATGCATGGTTCATCCACTGCCATTGAGTCCACCCCCGACACCTGAAAACATGCAATTTTAGCACCACCAGAGTGATCTTATAAACGAGAAATTTTAGTTTATGCAGCCGAAAACATTCAACATTGGAGCATGAAATCTCCTTGAAAGGTGTATGAAAATCTCTTCCACAATCTAGATGTTTATCATAACTTTCCTGAAATTTAAAATATGTTCTTAATTTGTCAACCTAAAAGAAATTAGTTCATCTTAAAATTGTGAAACTAGACAAAAAATCACTGTACAAGCACATCATTTTGCCATTCGAAGGAGACAAGTAACATAAATTGAGCCCAATCACTAGGAAAATAAATAAATAAACAAACAAACAAAAGGGTACACCTCATTTTGATAACACTGAGGATTTTATAAAATATATCTTTGATTTGTTAGAAATGACACGTGTCACAAAAATATTAAAGCTATACTTATAGAAACTTGCATCTTTATTAAGAATCCAAGATGTTGGACAAATCCTTTTCATGGTTGTAAATTCTACACTTCAGTGACAAGTCATCAGCAAAGAATTGAAATGAAATATTTCTCATTAAATTCACTATAGTGTATTCATTATTTGTACTGATGCTTAGTCCATTTCATTTTAGATTATTATTGGAAACATTTTCTACTGTTACAAGGGCAAAGAAAACAGGTCGGGACATACTGCATCTTTATCCTCAGCTTCAACACATTCACTTTTCACCCTTCCGCGAACAGGATTGCTGTAAAAACAGATCTGTTAAGAGCCTCAAAAGACAATGTCAAGAAGCACTGCAAAATCACAAAAAACATACCTGTCATTGTCAGCCTCCCTGTCAGAATCAGGATCCCATCTTTCATCTCTATCATCTTGATCTTCATCTCTCTAATGAAAATTGGCAAGTAATTCTCAGTTTTACTCAAGAACAGTTCATTCAATGATGGTAAATGAGAAAATCAAATCTAACTATGAAAGTAAAAATATAACGGATCATTTGATAATGCTCTTGCATGTTAATGAACACAGGGATTTTTTTAACTTCAGTTATATAATATAGAATGCTCAAGAAAGATTTCAATGTGAGTTGTGATAATTGCATTTCTAAAACATGTTTATAGTGTGGCCATGTTTCTAACTGCAGTTTGCCAAGATGGATTTTTTCCGATAAGCTGCCTAACAAAAAAGTCGGCAGATTTTTCCATTTCAAATGCAACCTTGAAAGTTTGGATATTAGACAAAGTTAAATGTAGTAACTCCACTAGGATGAAATAAATCTAAACAATGGAATGATTTTAAATTTTTCTCCTTCAATATCATCACTGAGAGAAATATATCTATTTCCTGAACATGGTAGCAGAGTTACCATGATATGCTACTCAATCATAGTTTCATGCCATAGGATATTGAAATACTTTTCAACACATATCTATGAGGGAAGTAGGCAACTACTTGAATAAATGATTAAGAGACGATATAACAAGAACAGTTGAAAAAAAAAGTGCATTGAATTGGTCAGTAGATGCAAAACCAACCTCTAGAAGCTCTGCATCAGGTGGTCGTTCCTGGAATGGGACACTTGGTGCATGTTGAAGCCTAGATAAATTATCAAGAAGTTTTGCTCTGATTTCATCCAATAAATGTCGGGAGTTCTTGTTTTCCATGTTACTTGGAGCAACATGAAGAGTATAGTCAGGACCAAAATATTCGTAATACTCATGTTGAGGCATCTTATCATCTAGTTCAATCCCAAGAGCAACACTAGTCTGATCAACAATCAATAGAAATTTGTTAATCAGAAAACACTTTCTGCTTAAAAAATAGAATATTTTCACTTGGCACAAATATCAGGTATACATATTAAATCAACACTCACTAGTGAAGATACTGATTCCATATATTACATTTTAATAGGACTGCTAAAAGCCAAAAAAAATAGGAAGGCATGCCTCCATTTTTAATTATTTGCTCTGTTAGATGTTTTCAGTAGCTTTTTTTTAATAATGCTATACAACTAAATGTTTGCTTTGAGTTTGCGCACCGTTGGGCATTTTTCACACTATTGAAAAAGTGTAAGTGTTGAATTATTGTTATATCTTCATTGATATTTTAGTGCCTTAGTGCCTGTATTTATGTCCATTGCAGAGGAGGTCACTCAAATTATTACTGAGCACTTAATTATCAGGCATCAATATTCACCCTTTGAAGGGAGACAAAGACAATAAATGATAAGATAATCCAACTAGGAAAAGTACATGAATGATCACACCGCACATTACCTCGTAACACCAACAACGTGCCACATTTCTTATTGTATAGCCACCTCCCCCGAGCAATAGAAGGGGAACATTAAAAGATCTCATATATCTGACACACTCTGCATGACCTTTTATGGAAAGATTGAAACAACCTAATCTGTCACCAGATAAAGAGTCGGCACCACATTGTAATACGACAGCACCGGGCCTAAAAATCTCCATAACCTTTCCCATTATTGGCCTAAACAAGGACTGATAGCTCTCATCATCAATTCCATCATCCAAGGGAACATTTAGTGAATAATATTTCCCTTTACCATATCCAATATCACGAATATCACCTGTTCCAGGAAAGTAATCCCCAAACTTATGAAACGAAACAGTCATGACCCTATCAGTGGTGTAAAAGGCCTCCTCTACACCATCACCATGGTGGATATC
>PYAF01003187.1:35541-57878 GCA_007407185.1 Glycine tomentella
CCATCATCCAAGGGAACATTTAGTGAATAATATTTCCCTTTACCATATCCAATATCACGAATATCACCTGTTCCAGGAAAGTAATCCCCAAACTTATGAAACGAAACAGTCATGACCCTATCAGTGGTGTAAAAGGCCTCCTCTACACCATCACCATGGTGGATATCAATGTCCACATATAGAACACGCTGCACAATGAAAGAGAGAAAGCAGATTACAATGACAGAGCACTTAAGACAAAATATTTAATATAAAACATTTAACGCTAATAGAATTGTAGAAGGCAATGTCTCTCAAAACCCGCATCTTAAAACAAGTTATAATGTGACCAGCCATATTAAGGTAATAATCAATGTCTGCCTCATTAAAGTAAAAGAAATATGCACATTAAATCCCCTTCAAAAACAGAAGGGAAGCTCGTTCAAGCGTCACCCTCAAAGACAGGGGAAAAAAAGATTCACATCAAATGTGGACAAAGAAGTAGGATAAGTTCTCTGAACTCAGATCTTGTTAAAAAAAATAGTAAAATACTAACCAGATTGTTGAAATAAGCAATATGGAAAGAAAACATCCTAAACAATTGCCTAGTTAGTTTGAAATCATCTCTAGGTTTCTGAGAACACCACAGCACAAGCCTGCAACACACTCTACTTTAAGAGTTGAAAATAGCTAGCAATTACAATTCATGAAAAGAAAAAGAGCTACTAGTTTATTATCTAATAATATCTATTAAGCATAGTGAAGGAACCAATTCCCCAAAAACCTTAAACCAGAAGGAGAACCCCAAAAAATGGTTTCATTTTAGATCTTTTAGCACAGGTACTAATCAACTATTAATAGGTCAATGTTAAAAACAAGATTCTAAATACAAAAATATTAGGTTAAGTGCATATTAATGTACAAGGTAATATCAGAAAAGGTAACCCCTAAAAAATGAAGAGATAAGATACATGTACAGCAATTCATACATCAATTTCTACAACATTTAGTTTTTTTGTCTATCTCTCTCCATCATTATTACATGTAATAAATGTTGCTGAGGAGAGAGATAGACACAAAAAATGTTGTACAAATAACATTTCTATAAAATGAATTATTAATTAATGATAACCAAAAAGCATAATACATGGACAAGTATTAATTACATGAATGCTGATAGGTCCCCAAAGATTTAAAGGAAATATTAAGAGATAAAGGATAACGAAAGAGAAAAAAATCAAAGAAATGACCAATGGTATTTCTCTGCCAAGGGAAGAGTTTATTACAAAATATCTATTTATGAGAGTAACATTATTTATATGTTTCCCTTACTAACTACTACTATTACTAGCTATTATAATCCATCTCGCATAACCATTGTTTTTCTAGCATGCACTCACTTATTCAGTTATTCCTCTTTCAAATAAAATACAGATTCAATTCAGGATCGTCCTCAAGGTTGAAGTGAGGAAACTGCTCATGGATCGCCTGAACATCTTTCCATATAGCTTCCTCTGAAGGACGGTGCAAGGAATCAGTAAAGAATAATAAAAGGACTACAGAATTTCAGAAAGAAAACTGTTTAAACTTACAGATTTTTGAGGGTCTGCACCTCCCCAATGCCCAAAGGCCCCAATCCTCTTGCAAAATGACAAGATATCCATCCCTCTCAACACCCCTTCTTATTTATAGGAAACATGCCTTAACTAAACCATCTCACATAACTAACTAACTCACTAATATAACTAACAGATAGGTAACTGACAAGCTATTGTAACTACTACTAATGGGGCTACCCAACAATACTCCCCCCTAAACTTTCACCTTGTCCTCAAGGTGAACCATTTGTAGTTGCTGAAAAGAAGAGTTCTTGGCACTATCTGCTGCCTTTCTGAACACTGCACTGCTGCTGTGCCAATAGGTTTCCCCACTAATGTAGTGAAGCCATAAAACTCCTACCAGGGTCCCATTGGTTTAAGTATTATGATCAAGCCAAACCAATATGTGTAGTCTCAAAATAGCTTCAATTCCTCCTGGGTCAAACACAAATGGACCCATTGCAGATCTTGGCCTCCCCTTACTTCCGTAGCTAGTCTGATCTTCCTTTGGGCTTGATAGAATTTTGAGAGAGAAAGGAAACTGTATTTCTCATTCATCTGAAAATGAATTTTTCTCAACTATTACAAGAATAGAGCACTCTACTTATAGGGAGTCTATAATACACTAACTACAGTGGTTACTAACTAACTAGAGTTAGACAAAGACTAAACATAAAGAAAAGAGCTACAGTCACTTCAGGAGTAAGACTACTCTAATAGGGCTGTGCCCAATAGTTCCACCTTAGTTCTACCTCCTGCCCTGTCCCGATGCTTGTTGTGGTTCTGGAATTGAGGTGAAATACCAATCTTCATCCCCATTTCTAATTCCAGCCTAACATCAGCCATTGTCTTAGCACCCAGGTCTGGCAATTCTGACATAGGAGGCTTAGCCAAGACATTAATCCAGCCCCTGGTAATAACCCATCTCTCTCCATGGCAAAGCCTAAATGCTGTGGCCCTTATTAGCATACATTTCTATGATTTCTTTTTGATATTTCTTAGTTTTATTTTGTTGTAACTGTTTCTAGAAGCTTTGGTATTTTTGGCTTGGTGCTTGTAGGCACACGCTTTCTGTTATTTTGGCATGGTGCTTGTAGGCACTCATTTTCTGTTATTTTTGTTTTTCCTCTCTTATATATAACAGATTTTGTATCTTCTCAAAATCAGAAAAATAAAAGATACAGAGTTCTCTTTTTCATCATGCTTTCCTTTCATTACATGAAAGCTAATATGGTATCAGTGAATTTCTTCTTCTAACCTTTCTATATGGCTCGCGGTAATGCCAATCGCCCACCACCAGAAGTTTCTACTGGCTCATCGTCTTCCTTCATGGACGATTCATCGAGCCCCTACTATCTGCATAATGCGGATCATCCAGGCTTGGTTTTGGTTTCTCATCTTTTGACTGGTTCAAACTTCAGCTCTTGGCATCGTGCGATGCTTCTTGCCCTGACGGCAAAGAATAAGCTGGTTTTCGTCGACGGTTCTATACTTCGCCCTCCCACCATTGATCTTCTGTTTTCCTCATGGAATCGTTGTAATTCCATGGTTATGTCATGGATCTTGAATTCCGTTACCAAAGAGATTGCTGATAGCTTGCTCTATTTCTCCACCGGCTATGAAGTATGGTCCGATCTGAAGACAAGATATTCCCAGGCAAATGGCCCACGCATCTTCCAACTTAAACAACGCATTTCTTCTTTGTATCAAGGTTCTCTTGATGTTAATGCGTACTACAAGAAGCTTAAGTCTCTTTGGGATGAATTACAAGATCATATTCCCCTTCCTTCTTGCACCTGTGGAGCTCTTCATGAGATTGGTCATGGATGGGAACAGGATCACGTTTTACAGTTTCTCATTGGCCTCAATGAGTCTTTTTCGTCTGTTCGAGCTCAGATTCTTCTGCTCGATCCCCTGCCTCCTCTTGCGAAGGTATTCTCCATGGTTTTGCAAGAGGAGCGACAACGTCAGCTCTCGGTGGCTTTGCCAGCTCTGGTTCCCCCTGACACACCACTCTTAAATTCTGTTGCACCTACTTCTCCTTCTCCACCCATCTCTGCCGCCGTTCACCGCCGTCCTAAGACCCTTTGCAACTTCTGCAATCTCTCGGGTCACACGCGTGACAAATGTTTTAAGCTCCATGGATATCCACCCAGGTATAAACCTCGGGTTCCCAAGCCCATTTCCTTTCCTAACCAAGCCCAGGCCCATTCCGTACAAGCTCAGCCTCATACCCCACATCTCAAATTTTCTGGTCAATCCTCTACATCAACACCTACACACCGACACACCCACACACCATCTTCCTCTGAAGTCCCTCTAGCCTTCACACCGACACAGTATAATCAACTGCTTGCGATGATACAACAGAGTTCTGCACCTCCTTCGTCGATCTCTACTTCGTCTGTCGCTGATTCTTCTCCATATGTGGCGAGTTTTAATGGTAAATCTCCTCTTCTTCTACCCCCTTCTTGCTGGGTTTTGGACACTGGTGCTACGCACCATGTCTGTCTTTCGGTTTCTCTTTTCTCTACTAATTCTCCTTCTAAATCGTTGGTTTCTTTTCCTGATGGGTCTTCAGCTATTGTTACCGCTGTTGGTACGGTCCCTTTCAGTAACTTGTTCACTCTTCATAATGTTCTCTGTGTCCCTTCGTTTTGTTTAATCTCCTTTCCATCAGCTCCTTAACTCGTGATACGCCTGTCCTAGCTCATTTTTCTGACCAACATTGTTTTCTTCAGGATCGGCTTTCAACCAAGATGATTGGGATTGCTAAACGACAAGGAGACCTTTATGTTCTTGACACATCAAACCTCACACCCTCATATAATGTTCCCCATCCCCTTTGTTTTTCATTAACAGTCAAAGACCCATCTCTCTGGCATTCCAGATTGGGCCACCTATCTATATCTGTTTTAAATTCAATGAAAGAGTTATTGGGTTTTTCTAATACTTTGCCTGCTACACATCACTGTTCTATTTGTCCTATTGCTAAACAAAAACGTCTCCCTTTTTTACTAAACCCCAAGTTATCTGTTTGTCCTTTTGACCTTATACACTGTGATATATGGGGTCCTTTTCATACCATTTCTATAGAAGGTTTTCGTTATTTTATTACTTTAGTGGATGATGCTACTCGATTCACATGGGTTTATTGTTTGCATAAAAAGTCTGATTTCTCTTCTGTTTTTCCTTCATTCTATAATCTTGTCCATACTCAATATGGTTTTCCTATTAAGTCCATTCGATGTGATAATGCTCCTGAGCTTCAACTCTCTAATTTTTATTCAACCAAGGGTATTCAAATTCACCATTCCTGTGTTGATCGACCTGAGCAGAATTCTATTGTAGAGCGCAAACATCAACATCTCCTCAATGTGGCTAGAGCTCTTCATTACCAATCTCATATTCCCCTTCAATATTGGCCAGAATGCATCCTTACAGCTGCTTATCTTATAAATCGTACACCATCCCCTCTCCTTTCTTCCAAAACTCCTTTTGAACTTCTTTCCCACAAGCCTCCTCATTATGAGCACCTTCGTAACTTTGGTTGCCTATGCTACAGCTCCACCCTTCCCAAAACCTGTCACAAATTCTCCCCTAGAGCTTTGCCTGCTGTCTTCATAGGTTATCCACCAGGCTTCAAAGGTTATAAACTTCTTGATTTGGAGTCTAACAGAGTCTTTATCTCTCGTAATGTTGTGTTCTATGAACACATTTTTCCTTTTGTCTCAACCAGTCCTACCTCCTCCCCTATGACTACTGAATTCACCACTTTACCTTCCTCATCCATACCTCCTCCTCAACCTATATCACCAGTAATACCAGTTCGTTCTAAGCCTTCACGACTTCGTCATCCTCCTTCTCATCTTAATGACTATGTTTGTTCATCCTCTGTCCAATTGTCTTTCTTACCATCGTTTGTCTCCCTCCTATATAGCCTTTATCAATTCTGTTTCTTCTCACTATGAACCGATTTCCTACTATACTGCTTCTCAACTACCGGAGTGGCAAGCTGCTATGCAGGCTGAAATTTCAGCTCTTGAAGATAATAAGACTTGGTCCATTGTTTCTCTCCCTCCTGGCAAGGAGGCCATTGGTTGTAGATGGATATACAAGGTCAAGTATAACTCCGATGGCTCATTGGAAAGGTATAAAGCACGTTTAGTGGCAAAAGGATTTACTCAACAGAAGGGTATTGACTTTTTGGAGACTTTTTCCCCTGTTGCAAAACTCACCACTGTTAGAGTTCTCCTTGCTCTTGCTGCCATCAATAATTGGTGTCTTGTGCAGCTTGATGTTAACAATGCTTTCCTCCATGGAGAGCTTTCTGAGGAAGTGTACATGCATTTGCCCCCTGGGTATTCTTCTCATCTGCCTTCTCTGCCTCCTAATGCTGTATGTCGTTTACATAAGTCCCTGTATGGACTCAGACAGGCTTCACGTCAGTGGTTTGATAAATTTTCCACCACATTACTTTCCCTTGGTTTTGTTCAATCTCTCTCTGATTATTCCTTGTTCGTGAAATCTACTGGTTCATGCTTTATTGCTATTTTGGTTTATGTGGATGATATTATAATTGCCTCTAACAATGCTCATGAAGTGCGGCTTCTTACTGCTGATCTTCACAACAGATTTCGGTTGAAAAACCTGGGTCCCTTAAAGTACTTCCTAGGCCTTGAGGTTGCTCGTTCCACTAAAGGCATTTCTGTTTGTCAACGACATTATGCTCTACAAATTCTTAAGGACTCTGGTTTATCTGGTTGTAAGCCTCGTACTACGCCATTAGAAGCTGGTCTCAAGCTTTCTGCCTCTGATGGTGATTTGCTTCCTGACCCTTCTGTTTATCGTCGGTTAATTGGCCGATTGATTTACTTGACAATTACTAAGCCAGACATTTGTTATAGTGTTAATTTTTTGAGTCAGTTTATGGCCTTTCCTCGTGTTCCTCATCTTCAAGCAGCTCACAGATTACTGGGTTATATTAAACACACAGTTGATCAAGGACTTCTCTTCTCTTCCTCTTCATCTATTCAACTTAATGCCTTCTGTAACTCTGATTGGGCTTCTTGTGTTGATACCCGTCGTTCCGTTTCTGGTTTTTGTATTTTTATTGGTGATTCTATCATCTCATGGAAGTCCAAGAAGCAACATACTGTTTCCAGATCATCCACTGAAGCTGAATACAGGGCTATGGCTCATACTACCTGTGAATTACTTTGGTTATTTTCTTTGTTAAAAGATTTACATGTTCTGCATCCTGGTCCAGCTCACCTTTTTTGTGATAATCAGTCAGCTCTTCATATTGCGGCCAATCCTGTTTTTCATGAACGCACGAAACATATTGAAATTGATTGTCATCTTGTTCGTGAGCACATTCTCAAAGGCACATTGAAGACTTTCCCTGTTCCTTCATCCAAGCAACTTGCTGATTTGTTGACTAAACCTCTGCTTACTGTCAAGTTTTCTGCCTTAATATCCAAGATGGGAGTTCAGAATATCCACTCTCCATCTTGAGGGGGCCTATTAGCATACATTTTTATGATTTCTTTTTGATATTTCTTAGTTTTATTTTGTTGTAACTGTTTCTAGAAGGCTTTGGTATTTTTGGCTTGGTGCTTGTAGGCACACGCTTTCTGTTATTTTGGCATGGTGCTTGTAGGCACTCATTTTCTGTTATTTTTGTTTTTCCTCTCTTATATATAACAGATTTTGTATTTTCTCAAAATCAGAAAAATAAAAGATACAGAGTTCTCTTTTTCATCATGCTTTCCTTTCAATACATGAAAGCTAATAGCCCTATTAGTGATGATGTGTTGTCAAACTCAATAGTCTACATAGACTCGTGAAAGCTCCGTAAACTTGACTCATAAACTCGTAAAGAGTCTACTTCATATAAAATAATAATAAAATACCTAATAAATAATATAATAATTCAACCACCATAATAAAGCAAAATAGTAAACCACAATGCAGTACATGAATCAGTCACAACAAAAACAACCAAGTGAGCCAGGAAGCCAAAAACAATCCCTACTCAAAATTGTAACAGTATTTATATTTATATACTTCCCTTACTAATTACCACTAACCACTAGCTATTATAACCTTTCCGCATTACCACTGTTCTCTAGCACATACTCACTTATCCCTCTTTCTTCTAAAATACACTTTCAATTATGGAACCTCACAGTTCCAAACGGATGTTATGGAATTTTGCAGATGTTGGTCATGTAAAGAATAAATTCAATCTAAATTAAAATGAGAACAGCATGCATCAATAAGATAGTGTGGGGAATTAAATTAGGGAAACCTCATGTATTTTGAGAAGTTCCAAAATAGCCAGCACAATGTCATTAACATAGCAAAACCCAGAAGCCTCACACTTCTTTGCATGATGTAGACCACCAGCCCAATTTATTGCAACATCGCATACTCCGTGGTTCAATTTTAGAGCACCACCAACAGAACCTCCTGCATATGTCTGGCAGAAAGAGTAAAGACCATCAAATACAGGGCAGTCTTCGCCAACATTAAACCTCTTCAGCTGTCTCAATTGATCTTGCTGCGTTTCAGGGGTGATGCCTCTCAAAAAGGCCACATAATCATCAGCATGGAACTTGCAGAGGTCCCTATCTTTAGCAGCCGTAGGCTTCAGGACCTGCATGTGTTGAAGCAATCCATAGTGGGCTAAAAGAGCATGTGTCATTCGAATCCTATGTGGTTTCATTGGGTGTCCCTGCCCATAATAATAGTTTCCAACCTCTGGGTCATAGAAATATGAAACCTTTCTCTTCACACCATCTGACCCTGATGGAAGGGAGTTCCCTCCACTTTCCATTACTCAATCTATAAATTACCACAAATAATGTTAATCAATAGCATCATCATCATCATCATCATCATCATCATCATCATCATCATCATCATCATAATAATAATAATAATAATAATAATAATAATAGTGCAGACAAGCAAAAATTCAGTAATTATCAAGCACAATCATTGAGTATTTAACAATCTAAGATCATAAGGAAATGCAGAGATCATGCACTGATCCATAATAACCAAAGTGGCCAACAAATTGTTCTCTTGATTGCCGAACACCAGAAGGAATAGTACAAATTAACTAGCCTTTATAATTACAAATTGAGGCTTCATCTAGAACCCTCAAGCCTCAGTTCAAAACTGGGCAGACATAAAAAAAGCACGTCAGGTTGCCAAGGTTAAATGATAATTTAAATTGGAGCAATCCCCAAGTATGTACATCATCGTTGTATCTTACTGCAAATTGAACTACCACAATATATACTCAACTACGAAATTCCAAAAGGAAGCTTAAGAGATCAGACCCCTCCCTATTGTGAGCAAAACACGGAGAAAAAAAAAGGCAGAGTGAAGTTTTCACTTTTCAGCCACCGGATATCTAGGAGGAAGATAGGAAAGAAGATCTGAAAAGGGCTAAATGACATTCAACCCGAAACTAAACTGCAAAATGAAAACAAAGACAGAAGAGAAAGCACCGAATGTTTCAAATATAATGACTTGGTAACCAGAGAAAAAGTAATTACTGGTCTCCATAGTCTCGGAAGAAGAAGAAAAAAAAAAAAAAACAAGAGAAATGTAGATCGGAGAAAAAACCAAGACAGGGAGTGAGTTGACAGAGAAATCTCACTTTCGTTCTAGCAGCGCTAACGAGTGAGTGGATGAGTTCAGAAGAGTGAGTTGAAGACGTGAGTTGAGGCAGCTCCAGCCTCCGCCTCCGCCTCCGCCTCTGAAATCTGATAGTCTGTCAGAGTGCAGTAGACTATAGACGAGAGGATTTGAAGCGGAGTATATTTACTATTTAGAGTCTCCTATATTTATTTACAGTTTTATTTATTTATTTTGTTTTTGGTTTTTAATATAATAAAATTGTTACTGGTATCTGATAAATTCAAAATTTCGTTTTTATCTCTAAACTACAAAGCGTTATTATCTTTACAACGGAAAAAACTCACTTTATTTAAGGCGTATTTTATTTTATATTTAATTTTTTATATTTTATTATAAAATTAAAGATTTTATCAAATAACACATTTTTAAAAATTGAAAGACTAAATAAATTTATTTTAATATGGGGACCAAAATTACAGTTTAAGCAAAATAAGAAGGTAAAACATATATTTTAACCTAAAATTTAAAATGTTCAATTTTATATGTTGATTAAGATATTTTAATTAATTTCTAACTTTATTTTACTAGATGAAAAATGATAGTTTGATAAATAAGTTCTTTTGTAATTTCTTACTAAATTTTATCATTTTATAAAATGTTACTTGAAAATATTTTTAAAAATGTTAATTTTTAGTTTTTTATATTTTTTTACTTTTATTTTTGATATATTTATTATTTTTTCTGTTATATTTTTAAAAAAATATAATTTTATTATTTTTCTATCATTTTATATTTTTTAATTAACAATTAATTTTATCCAACATTTTTAATATAATAAATTATTTTTTAGCTTCTAATTATCAGCCTCTAACTAATTTTTTAATTAGATTTATCAAATATAACTTTAACGTTTCTAAAGGTTTTTTTTTTTCCAATTTCCGTCCATCTAATTTTGAAATATCCTTTCTCTTTCACTTTAAAATTGAAATACATCACTTTTGTCTTTTACATCAAAAGTGGTTTAAATAACATTTAAGATTAAAAATGGACATTACAAAATTAAAGAAGTAAGGAATGAAAAAAAAAAGACTTAAACTAAAATTTGAAAATTGTAGAGAAATAAAAAAAAATATTTTACTCTTTTATTTTATATCTATACTTATATTTATATACAACATGTTTTGCACAAGATCGGTGTTTGAAATTTAAGTGTTCGTAGAAAAAGTGTTTTCTTGCGAGTGACTATATTATTTAAAGAATATCTTTTCTTATAAATATTGTTGTTACAAAAATTAGGAAGGTGAAATACTCAAAATGGTCCCAACCTGATTAGCTTGACAAATGGGTTTAACCATAGATCTAAATAAAGTGGATCTTGAATTTTTGTTGGCGGTAACAAGTTGGACTTACTCGTGAGTCATATTATTATTTTTAGGATAAAATATATTTTCTCATTTAAAATATTGCAAAATTTTATATTTAATTTCTATAAAAATAATATATTTTTAGTTTCTTTGTTTTTTTTATAAACACACGTTTTTGTCCATGAAGTACTAGAATCACATTACTTTTAGTATTAAATTTTATAATGATTAAAATTAACATTTCAGAGAAAAAATTCCTAAGAATCAAACCTAGGTACTAGGGCTTTATTAATAACTACAGGAAAGAGGCACTTTCTGCTAGCTGTTTTTCCACTTTTTTTAATAAAAAAATAATATAAGTTAGTGGGTGCAGTGATATAAAATCTAACCTGATTATTGATTGGTTGAGATAGTGGATCATTGGATTAGTAGTCAAATTAATGGGTCAAAAATTAGCTTAATTTGACTCGGTCTATATTAAAATATTCAAATTTATATTATATATACATATATAACTAATATTATTTAATTAAGAAAAATTCATCTATAATTTCATACTCAAAAATTCAAAATAATTATTGAATTATTAAAGTTGATAACACATATAAAGTGTATTAGTAATTAAAAAAAAGGTATAAATAGTAACTACCTAAATCAAAACAACAAAATAGAAAACTGCATAAAGTAATAAAAAGGGTACAGAAAGTAAAATTGTGGATTTGGCCCATATCAGACCCAAATAAGGAAAAACCCTACCCACTATATATATTATTCGCCTTCTTCTTGGCTGCTTCCTTCCTTCTTGTTGCGGTGCACGCCTGCACCTTTCTTCCTTCTTGCTCCAAGGCGCTAGAAAGTTCAAAATGAGAAAATTTTACTTTTGTTAGCTATAAAATTGCAAGGAACGTGACACCATTTGTGTTGCTTGGGCCAAGTCTAGTCAATGTATGGAAAAATAGAAAAAAAAAAACGTACCTTTCTTCGGTTTTTTTGGGGGCAACGATGACTTTCTTTTGTTTTGGAGCTTTTTTTTTCCAGTTAAAACTAGGTCCGGTTCCCAAAAATCACTCAGGTTGCTAGGTCTTCTAAAAAACTCCCGGTTTTTTCGGGTCACATATATGACCGGTTCATTTACCAATCCATTCCGGGTAAAGTCACGATTCCCGATCCAAACCGAATTTTCACAATACTAAATGGGTGATTTATAAAAGTAGTTATAGAAATAAAATAATAACTTATAAATATAATTATGAGGATAAAACGGGTATATGAATGTGTACATCAAAAAACTCAATTCTCTTGTAGTTATAGATAAATTATACAATTATTTAACCAATTGAATTAAATTCTCTTAGTAACCTTTCAAAATATTTTGAGCTACCATGATTATATTTTATCATTATTTTAATTATTTGTTTTTTGTAAATGGTAAAATCATAAATGATTATTTTTTATTTGGTAAATCGAAGAATAAATGAGTTTCACAATTGGGAAGATGTTGATCCTCAAAAAAAAAATACTTTGTTGTTGGAGACATGTTATGATAAAAAAAATGACTTTTGAAGTATAAGATACATAACTTATCATCATGAACTTTGAATGAAGAAGAAACCTGCATTCATTTAATGCAAGCATTAAATGTTCCATTAGACAAAAAAATTTCAGACGAAAAATAAAGTGAAGTTCCAATGGTTATGAGACAACATATATTTAAAGATAAAGACTATATATAAAAAAAAAACTTTAAAGAAATAAACTTAAATCTTCTACGCCAATATTTTTTTTTTATTCTTTCTAAATCTTTGTGCTAAAATTCTAAATCCAACACCCCAATATATCTTCGACTAATGCTTGGTATTGTTCAAATTCAAATTTTTATTTCTTTTACTTCTCATCATCAATTTCATTTTCTTTCTTTATGAAATTCATTTATTAATTTCTCTGTGCCAAAAAAGCAAGAATCATGAGTTGGGTTTTTTCTTTTTTGGAATTATGAAGATTGATCTTTTCGAAGAATGGGTGGAGAAGAAATAGATGATTTAAAATTATGTTGGCTTTAAACAGTAGCATCCGTTTAATATCTTTAAATGAGTTATCAAGCATTTATTGGCGGTTTAAACCACCGCAAAATGAACCTCCGCCAAAAAAATTAACATGTGGACATCAAAGAAGCTACCAGGTATCATTTAACAGCAGCACTTAATGGCAGAAATTAAAAATATTAGTAACTAAGACTTGTCAATTTTTTATTCAGGAAAGAAAAATAAAAATCTAAAAAAGTTTAAAGACAAAAAACATAGCTAATCCTATTTTTTTCTCTAAATCGAAAAGAGATATAAGAGTTTATAATAATTTATATACCTATTCAACCAAATGAATTAGATTTCATTATTGTTTAAAAAAAGTTTCGTTAAAAATAACTATTATAATTTATAGAGAAAAGAGGATAGAGAATAAATATAAATATTTTTAAAGAATTAGAAATATTTTTCTTTAACGTGAAATGAAGACTTTTTCCTACTTCTGTTTGAATAATTTTTGTTGAATATTTTCGATTTCAACCTAACTGAATCCGGGTACTTTGACTACTCTCTTTACATCCCTTATCTCCATTAGTTCTCTCAAAATCACGACGCCATCCCAATTGCTAAATTCAGCAAACATGTTAGACAACAACAAATAGGTTGACGAGTCATTTTGGTCTCGTCGTATGGCACATTCTGCTGTAAGTTTCCCAATTTCCACATCCTCGTGAAGCTGACAAGCTCCGAGCAATGTTTGCCAAACTAACACACCCAGATGAAATGGCATTCTTAGTATTAAAGCCAGCAGCAACCTTACAACCTCTCCAGATAGTTTTGTCATATGGGACAAAACTTTGAAAGCCTTTGAGGCCGTGGGTATGAATGTAAGCTTCTTGCTTATTCGGCGAGACCAGCTCATGAAACTAGCTTTGAAATTGAAGATGTACAAAGAGGTAAAACTCGAAAGAGACCACCCTGCAGAGGAGTTTAAAGCTCTAGAAGCAAAACTATTGCTAGCAAAACAAACTATGCACCCTGAGAGGCTGGAGACTATGTTCCATGAACTGGCTCATGCTCCTTGGTGGTGATGTCATTGCTTGACGTTGCTTCTCTGTTTGGACTCAAGTTCTAGATTAAGGTTTTTTGTATTATTATGATGAATTATGAAAGACGTTATTAGTTAGTAACAACTTTACAATTGTCTGGTTTCTTTTTTGAAGCTCTGCTGTTACTAGTTCTAACTTCTAAGTACCTTATAAAAGATTTTGTTACGTACATGATATGAAAGTTCTATAGATAACAATTAAGATGTGACATGTGATAATTTGATGGAATGGGATATTCTGCCTTTAGTATGAAAGGTTTCTGCTTATTTAAAATAAAGCATGAAAGGTTTCTGTGGTATAGATAATGGGGTTCAATTTCCGGAAAGAAATTGATTCAGAGAAATTTGATTTATAACTGTTTTATATTTATGTGGTGATATATATATATATATATATATATATATATATATATATTTTAATGAAAATGTTAGTAGTTGTAATTAAGGTACTACCGTACCGTACTAGTAAAGGAAACGATAATATATATAAAGAGTATATTAAGTATTTTAAAACTAGTATCTTTGATACAGTGGTTACTGGTCAGTAAGATTTTTTTTTTGATTTTCACAGACTGGTATATGGATGGACATTTTGAATGTCACGACTCAGTGGATTTAGGAGTGTTTTTATTTTCGTAATGAACTTTTAGGAGTGATTTAGTGCGTGTTTCTTTGTTGCACGAAATCGAGTTTTGACTAGTGGATAAATTCTAATATTCGAGGCATCTGTAATGGATGTTTATCAAAGTAGTACTAATAATAATAAATATAATAATTAAAATTATTGTCATTATTATTTAACAAAGGTTACAAACGTAAAAACAGAGCTCTAATCTAATTACTTCAGGTAACTTGTAACAAATGTTTGGTTTAAATATTTAATATATTTGATCACTTATGAATGATTTGAACATTTAACAAATGTTTGACATTGTCTCTCTGTCACAGTACATAGATCTTTTGAACCAATTAAAATTTCAATTTTAAATTATTTGTTCTATCATTTTTGTATTATTCTTTTTTTTTCTTTTGAAAATCAAAATATCTATTTAAGAAGTATTATTAATATTATTGTTTATGTTATAATTAATATTAATTTCTCATTTAGGATGTGTAAAATGTTTGTGAATTATGTGGAAATAGAGACATAATTCAAAAGATAGTAACCAATATGTTATCTTGAATATTGAAAATGACATGTAAATAAAAGAAATCTCAAATAAATGGATATATAGAAAAGAATGAGTATGAAAAACTGTTTTTTTTTTTTTTTATACGAGGTCACATCTTTTACATAATATTTTTTTTTAGTTAAGTAGAACTATCATGAATGGACAAAATTATACATTGAAATTGAAACTATTTTTTTCTAGTTAAGTAGAACTATTAAGAACGGCAGTAAAAAAACTATTTTTTAAACATTGATAATTATTAGTCAATTTATTTATTGAAATAAAAATTAGTCAATTTATTACAAAATTCATTCATTTAAGGAAAATGGTTGGTAAACACCCAATTTGTTACGAGACATTAAGGAAGAGAAGAAAAAAAGAAAAGTATATATGTATAATAAGAATTAGGATGTGATATTGTATGATTACCCTTGATTGAAAAGTTTAAAAGTTTGTTATCCAACCTTTTGGATCAATGTACAGATGGAAAATTGAATTCAAAACCGCGTTTTAGAGTAAGGGTAAGGTATGACGCAATGGATTACGAATTCTGCTAGCATCCTGACGCAAGGAAGTACGTATTGGAATTTAGAAGTGTACTCCACCATACAAAAAAATATTGAAAGCAAATTGAATTGATTATTGTAAGTACCGTGGTTCATCTGTTATAGTTATAATAATAGCATATGAGTGAGTATGTCGAAATATTAGTATTTGGTGAGACCGGCAAATAGAACATATTGGTGGGAGCGGGTATATATGTAGTAGTAGACTAGTAGTAGTATTTGTGTAGCAAGAAGAATAGAAATTGTAAGTGGTAGAGGGCGGGGGAATATGGATGGGAAACTACACATAATGTTATTTCCGTTCCCAGGTCAGGGGCACTTGATACCAATGAGTGATATGGCGAGAGCATTTAATGGAAGAGGGGTGAGGACAACCATAGTGACCACTCCACTCAACGTACCCACTATTCGTGGGACGATAGGAAAAGAGACAGAGACAGATATAGAGATCCTGACGGTGAAATTCCCGAGTGCAGAGGCTGGTTTACCTGAGGGATGCGAAAATACAGAGTCAATCCCCTCCCCTGACTTGGTACTAACTTTCTTTAAGGCAGTCACGATGTTGGAATCCCCCATGGAACACCTACTCCTTCTACACCGTCCCCATTGCCTTATAGCCAGTGCTTTCTTCCCTTGGGCACCTCATTCCGCCACTAAACTCAATATCCCCAGGCTTGTCTTTCATGGCACCGGTGTTTTCGCCTTATGTGCCTCTGAATGCGTCCGACTCTACCAGCCTCACAAGAATGTTTCTTCTGACACCGACCCCTTTCTCATTCCTCATCTTCCTGGAGATATCCAGATGACAAGGCTGTTGTTGCCCGATTACGCTAAAATCGATGGAGATGGAGAAACTGACCTCACAAGAGCCTTGGAGGAAATAAAGGAATCAGAGCTCGCAAGCTACGGGGTGATTTTTAATAGCTTTTACGAACTGGAGCAGGTGTACGCAGATTATTATGACAAGCAGCTGCTACAGGTACAGGGAAGGAGGGCGTGGTACATAGGTCCACTTTCCCTGTGCAACCAAGACAAAGGCAAGCGAGGAAAGCAAGCTTCCGTTGACCAAGTAGACATTTTAAAGTGGCTGGACTCCAAGAAAGCAAATTCAGTGGTGTACGTTTGTTTTGGAAGCATAGCCAACTTCACCGAAACTCAACTGAGAGAAATAGCGAGGGGGCTTGAGGATTCGGGGCAACAATTCATATGGGTTGTGAGGAGAAGCGACAAAGACGACAAGGGGTGGCTTCCAGAGGGGTTTGAGACAAGAACAACAAGTGAAGGGAGAGGAGTGATTATATGGGGTTGGGCACCCCAAGTGCTAATTCTGGACCATCCAGCTGTGGGAGCCTTTGTCACACACTGTGGATGGAATTCCACGCTCGAAGCAGTGTCCGCGGGGGTTCCCATGCTCACCTGGCCCGTCTCTGCAGAGCAATTCTACAATGAAAAGTTTGTGACCGATATACTTCAAATCGGGGTCCCTGTTGGTGTACAAAAATGGGCTAGAATTGTGGGGGACAGCATAACCAGTAACGCGCTTCAGAAGGCACTCCATCGTATAATGCTAGGGGAAGAAGCAGAGCCTATGAGAAACAGAGCACACAAACTGGCGCAAATGGCAACAACTGCGCTCCAGCACAATGGATCATCTGACTGCCACTTCAATCATTTGATACAACACCTTCGCTCCATTGCAAGCCTTCAAGATTAACACCCCATCCCTTTACCCTCGCAATCAACTTCGCCTAATAACTACTTCACATCTCAATGCAAATAAATTGAATTGAATAAGTGATACAGTTATTATAAAATGATTATTTCATTTTATTATGAATCAAATATTTAACCCAAGAAATTACAATGATCGAAATATGGGAGACTAACATACAATGTAGCCATCTTTGTTAATTCATGAGCAATTCTATTTGCTTGTATTTATTGTCATTTTTTTTTATCAACTTTAAAATTACTTATTGATATTTTTTTAATAACTATTTATAATATTTTGATATAAATATATGATAAGAGAAATACAGTAAAAAAAATCTTTTAAAACTTTTTAATTCTTAGTGAAGTATTTTTTTTTGTTAGCACTTATTGAAGCATCTTTATTTTTAAGAGTAAATCAAGATTAATTGACCGTTTTGCTTATATCTTAGCCTAAATTAGCATTGCCGGTCCCATTAAGTTAAAATGAAAAGTCAATTCATTATGGTCCGTCATATTCATACGCCCGTATTTGATCTTCTCAACCACCCTGCCTTTTGTTTGTTTTTTTTTTTTTTAATAATAAAATATCCTTGTTAAAAACTTGTTTTCGATGGCATCAATGACATCCTTGACTTGAGAGTTGACACTTTACTCGACCATACTTCAATCAACTAATTCCTTGTCAACAAAATTCTCCACAGCTAATCCTTCATTAGTGTGTAGAGAAATATATATTAGTTCTTCATTCCTCTACGCAAGTATTTTGAAAATTAATTACATCAGCGCAACACCAAACTCCATCCAGTCCAAACAAACTGTTTATTCATTAATCAACATACAAATAATGACAAGATACATGACAATTAAACACGTGTAGGTAAATACAAGTAGGTGGTAATAATATATAGTACAGTTGATCTGATCCATGTATAAATGAATCCACGTAATGCAGTTGTATAGTATAGATAGTACGTACGTGGGATGACATGGATGGATCATAGATGAGAAGATAGCTAGCTAGCGATGAAGATGATGAGGGTTGAGAGAGTTGTAAGTTAGCGGAGGAGCGGCGGCGGCAGCGGCAGCGGGGTGGGTGTGCGGGTAGTATCCCTTACAAGGGATGTAATGGAGATACTTTGGATTTGGGCAGGGCTTGATCTTAGAGAAAAATTCTGTGCATTGTCCGTGCGGCCTTTGATTTGGAAGCCCCAGGATGCAATTGTTGCTCACGTCCAGAACTTTGTTTTTGACGAGGTTTCTGCATGCAGGGCCAACCTGAGTAAAATAGTTGTCGGATAAGGACAGGTTCCCATTGTTGCGGAGCCCTGGGAGCTGACACAGCATCTCCGGAACTTCGCCGTAAAACTGGTTGTGCTCCAAGTTGAGGTACTGGATGCTTGCCAAGCAGGCAAAGGAGTGCGGGATGGGACCCGTTAAGGAGTTTTTGCTGACATCAAAGACGGTGGCCTTAACGAGGAAGCCAATTTGGTAGGGCAAGCAGCCCTGGAAGTGGTTGCCTAAGAAGAGGACTTCGGTGAGGGTTTTGGAAGCTTTGCCGATGCTTGGCGGGATAGGACCCGTGAGCTGGTTGTTGGCAAAAGTGAGGTACCTGGCTGTAGTGGAGCCAAAGTTATCGGGGAGATTGCCAGTGAATTTATTGTTGTTGATGAAAATCACATCGAGATCCAAGTCAAAGAGTTGGGGAGGAATTGGGCCGGAGAGACTGTTGAACCTGAGGTCGAGGAACACCAGCTGCTGGTCCTTGGGCTTGGGCTGGAGCACTTCCTTTGGGAACTCGCCCTCCAGTTTGTTGTTACTGAGGTCTAACTCGAAGAAAAATTTGTACTTGGTGATGTCAGTTGGGATGGCACCGCTGAAGTTGTTGGAGTTGACGTGGAAGAATGTGAGCTCTGGTATCCTGTCCAAGAGGCCGGAGAGCATGAGAGCTGTACATTTTTTTCCAGAGAGGCCTGCTCCATTCAGATCTAGTCCTGCAACTACTTGCTGTCCGTCTGGATATTTCGCACATCGCACCCCCCTGAACTTACAAGCGTCACTACCCTTCCAGTTACTTGTATATCCATTTGGGTCATCCACTAAACCAGTGAATTTTTGAAGCGCTCTGCGAGCTCTCTCCAACCGTACGGGTGGGGGAGGTGGAGGAGGCGGACACATAGGCGGAGGTGGAGGGGGTTGGTGACACTTCCGGGGAGGTGGAGGAGGAGAGCCATAAAAATAACCGCCTACCCTTTCCTCTGCCCCCATAAACATAAATGAATGAAGCAATAAAGACAACATTAATAAAGCGCACATGTAGGTTCTGCTCATCTTTAACTTCTCTCGTTCTCTGACTACACGGTTTTGAATAATGAGAGCAAATGTTTTGTTAGTCCTGTACGTGCTATATATCATACGATCGAGGAGAAAAGTCAATTAAGTTTCACAAGCTTCTCTCAACCTTTGCACTGAAAAGCTCCTGTACGTGCCTTCTTTTAATTCAATGGGGAGCATTTTCTTTTTCTCCACACTCCATTCCTTTACTTTTTGGTAGGTCCTCAACTTCTTAATTGCCTGCTCTCAACTCCCAAATACCGATGGAAAATTAATGACAACTATCACAAGTGGATTGATGTATAGATATTTGCTCTACCCCGTGAATTAAATTAGGGCTGTTCTAGGACGACAGGACGACAATTTCCGATCTCGCATCGTCGGCAGATATTGTAAATGATAATTTTTGTCCAAATTATATACAGTATACTGTTTCAACTTTCGCTTCTTCTTAATATTACACTACAGAGGACCTGTTATTTGTGGAGCTTCTCTTTTCACCATTACTGCCAGAAACTGATAAACTAAAAAATTTCTAGTAAAACTATTGATCGTTGGTTGAATAATATTAGTATTTTTTGTTATTATTTCAGTCTGTCTCAATTTTTTCTTTTATGATCTCTTTATTTCCTAAAATAAAAATACCACTGCAGCCTTGCTGGCATGCATACGATCGAGTTGGATCTAACTGTTCTTACTGCTTACCCCTTCCCCTGCTGCTTCAAGGATCTCATGTCGTCGGTCTCGTCACTTCCTATACTGAAGACTTTACTTAACTTGTCCCTTTAGGCCTTGCCCCTGCCCCTCATTGTAACAAAAATAAGTGTTTTTTTATTGTTATTACTTTTAATTTTCAGTACATACAGGAAACATTTTTTTTAGTCACACTAACTAACAATATTTATTTTAGCATCATCTACTTTTTAAAAAATTTGAAAGGATAAATAGTCATTTTTATTCATAAATGTGTAAAGTATTGATAAATCTGTCCTTAAAATATGAAATTCAAATTTTTGTTCCTGAAAGTGAAAAAAGTGTGACAAATCTATCAATTCGTTAACTTTCTTCCATTATTATTCATGGACGAATTTATTAGCACTACAAATTCAGGGACAAATTTGTCAACTCTCTACCCAAAATATAATTTAATCTTCATATTCTCTCTTTTTTAATCATTGCAAGTATAACATTACAATAAATACTTAAAAATTAGGAAAATAAACATAAGTTAAAACAAACAAAATATAATATTAATTAATAAACATAATTTATTTGTTATTCTAAAATTTCTATTATAACAATATTAGATAATGACAAAATCAAGTTAAGTCTCATTTTTTTGTAAGAATGAACTTAATGGTTATACATTTTTGTTTGAGCCTCATATTTTAGATAAAGGTACTGTCACGTTAGAAATTTTAAAGCAAAAATATGAGATAATATTTTACCCAAAATATGAGATTCAAACAAATTAAAATGCACAATCATTAAATTAATCCTTACATAAAATAAGACTCAACTTTATTTTATTATTATCTAATATTGTTACATTATAAATTTTAGAACAACATACAAATTATGCTTATATGACTATGATACGAGCATTATTCCTTTAAAAAAATATGACCTCAGTGGACTAGTGTTTTTTTTTTTAAGATTATTTTTTATCAATCCTAACTTAATTACTTTTTTATCTCTTTATTTTAGATATTATATGAATTCGGTTCCCTAAATCTATTTTGAGCCAAATATTTTTTATTTTAAAAATTACTTAAATTTGGCCTTGTTAACTTTCTTTCGTTCACCTAAAACTCCTAATTTTTTTAATTCAAATATTTGAAAGTTTATGATAATTTTGGGACACTTTTTTTTTCGTTTAAAAATTAAATATTTTCGCAGAAAAATCAATAAAAGTTGAATAGTTTCATATATTGGATGTGTAAATCTGATTTGAAGAGGAAATAGTTTAAGTTCTTTTTTGGGGTAAATTTAATATTTTGGTTGGTGAGTTTTCATTAAAAAAAGAAATAAAATAAAACAAGTCAATGAGTTAATTTGCGAAGATTTTGAGTCAATAAAAAAAAATGAGAGATTTAGAGTATTTTAGGTAGAGGAAAAACCTAAAAATGACGATAAGATTAAAATTACTTAATTTTAAAATTAAATAAACTTAATGTCTTGTAAAAGAATTTGAGAAATCAAAGTCGCACACAAACCAAACTAAAGGCATTGTAGTTAAGTTTTTTTGTATTATATATATTCGTTAATAATTTTAAGACATTAAATTATTTAAAAAATATATATATATATATATATATATATACACATCAATAATAATAATAAATGTTTACTATCTTTACATATATATTTAAAATGAAAATAATATAATATTTATTGCGAAATCGGCAAGTATACCGTTCGTTCAAGTAATAAAGATGATAAGTAAAGATATCGTCTCACAAGGATTGTTATGCCAATTAAATTGTAATTCGTATCGTTAAGTTGGATGACAAATATTGAAGTAAAGTTTGGTTTTGTGTGTGTGTAACGTTTGAATTTAAACTAAGCTATGAACATTAATTGTGTATGAACGAGTAAATTGATGTTAAAACGATATGCGACGATAGTAACTAGGGCAACCCACACTCAATGTTTCCTTCCAATGGATCCGTATTGTTTACTACATTCGATTATCCAAGTTATTTAGCAATGTGTTTCTATGGCATATTAGTTATTCCCTAATTCCTTAGGTAAATAACCCTTTAACCCATGAACAAGCCCTAATCCCTTAGTGACCTTCCTAGGGTTAAGCATTAAGCAACACATTAG
>PYAF01003187.1:57978-73540 GCA_007407185.1 Glycine tomentella
AAGATAATATAAAGCAAGTCACTACACTTAGTTCCAAGACTAAGCCCCAACATTCCTATTGTGAACCTAGCTCTTTTACCTTCAATAGATTGATCAAGTCTAAGAAAGAGATATAGACATTCAATGCAAAGTGTAGTAAAATAACATTAGATAAATGAATAAAAGCATTCAATACATCCCAATGGAGTTTACATTAAGTGTTTGACCCTAACTACAAAATAAAACTAGCCAAACCTAGTCATGGCAGACCTTGAGCTAACAAAATGAAGCATGCCCAGCTGAAGAAAAAGGAAGAAGAAGATGGAGATGGGTCTCCACTTGAACCTTCAACTCCCAAGCCCTAGCTAAGCTTGCCCAAGCTTCTAAAACCCTTGAAAATGTGATTTCTGAAGTGTAGGAACGTGCATTCAATGTTGGGGTAGAGGTATTTATAAGGGAAGGTGAAAATACAATTCTGTCCCTTAACAGCATTTAAAATAACACGTTCTGCAGATTCCCACGCCTGAGGCGTGGCATTCCAGAGGAGGTTTTGCAATTGGAGAAGGCACCCCACGCTTGGGGCGCGGATATCCACGCTTGGGGCGTGGAATTCCAGAGAGATCTTCAGATGGAGACAACTTACCACGCTGGAGGCATGGATTTCCACGCTTGGGGCGTGGATTTCCAGAGAAAGTTGCACTTGGAGATAGCTTCCCACGCTTGAGGCGTGGGGTTCCATGCTGGAGGCGTGGCTACCTCTGCTTCCTCAATGTCTTGAATTATGCTTCTTCCTGCTATAAATATGTTCAAATTAGCACAACGCATGGAAAGAAGGTATTCATCAACATTTAACATAATTCTATGCAATTCTAAGCTATTTGTTGATGATTTTTGGCTCTTAGAAGCTTGGAAAAGACTATAGCTAGGCGCATATCAATATTCTTAATGAAAATAAAATAAAATAATGTGTTGACCGTTTGATTAAGAAACTAGAACTGAAAATCCTATTCTCATAATCTGAGTCTGATTTTTGTGTTTCCTTAATTATTCAAGAACAAATCGTATATGATTGCGCGTGAACACCAATTCTTACTAGTCTGCAGTTGAAGAACAAACCGGTTATGTTCGTAAAGAAATATTTATTAATTTGAATATTTCTCCTGGATTCAGTTAAGTTGATAAAAAGTTATGGATTAATTTTTCAAAAGGACCTGCATTTAGGAATAGTAGACAGTGTAATGTATTTAAATTCTGATGAGATGAAGATAAATGTTACAATAGCAAAACCACTTGGTTGAATTCCCTTAGGACATGACGAATAGCAAAACCTTCAGGAAGCTGAGATAATCTTAGAATATCCTAAACCATAGAGATCAATTGGTGAGAACCTCCAGAGAATCAGATTCGATCACAATCCATGAAACAGAGAGCAACTCCCGAAAGCGGCCAAAAAGCCAAGGTGGAACACACATCATGGTTTCAACTTTCAAGCAACCCCTCCACAAGCCCCTTAGAATCAGGACCGTCCTGTTACAGCACCGTCGTCACACTTGTATAAACAACAACAAAACTTATCTTGGAATAATCAATTCCATTTTTATTTTGAGACAAAATATTTTATAGGTAATTATTGTCTTATGTTTTATTCATTTTTTTAAAAGTTTGAATATTCATTCAAAATTAAAATAATTAAAGAGAGTAACAGAAAACCAATTAAAAATAAGATAAAAAAGTATAATGAAGATAACAAATATAAAATTATAAGTTATTAACTAATAAATAAAGTTGATTGCCTAACTTCTTAATTTAGTTAAATAAGACTATAAATTAGTGCAATAAGTTAAAGGCTATATTCTTTTATAATGAATTGTAAATAGTCCCGTTAGTGAGGGACTGATCTGATGGCCCTGATCTAAAAGACAGGAATCATATGATACACTCATGCACCTCTTGTTGTACGGTATATTAAACATAAATATAATATGAAAAGGAAATGGAAGAATAGGCTTTGCGCGTTCAACGTTTGCAAATTGCATATTGTTCTTCTCTTCCTCCGACTCCATGTCGTCGATAACGGGCATCCAGGGGCAACCTCTTGAGGTTACGGGTAAGCAAATCAAATTGAAATTGAAATTGAAATGAATGGATGTATGATTTTGAATTTATGGATGGCTTGGAATTGCAGTGGTTTCGTGCTCCAAGTTGAAGGACACAGAATGGATTTCAAGGCAAGATCCATACGTTTGTGTTGAGTATGGTAGCACAAAGTTCCGAACCAGAACCTGCACAGGTCGGTCAGCCCTTAGTTTTTCATTTTGAATTTGATTTTCATTTTGATTTGATTGAGTCGTTGACCCAAGACGACCTTGACCTTCCATTCCATTCCAGACGGCGGAAAAAACCCGGTATTCCAAGAAAAGTTTATCTTTCCCCTCATTGAAGGCCTTCGGGAGCTCAATGTCCTTGTTTGGAACAGCAATACTCTCACCTTCGACGATTTTATAGGAAGCGGAAAGTATGATAGTATAGCCCTATGCCTCTTTCTTCCATCTATCATCTTCTCATTTCTCCTCTTCTTCGATCTTCAGGATTCAATTGCACAAGGTTCTCTCTCAAGGCTTCGATGACTCTGCTTGGCCACTTCAGACCAAAACTGGCAGGTACCCTAATGCTTCCTATCCCTACCCATTCAATTAGGTTTTCATTTTACCAAGTTATTCATTCTAGTAATTTTGGCAGATACGCTGGTGAAGTAAAAGTCATATTGCATTACGCAATTGCAAATCAAAGGGTAAGTAAATTCATAGTTTATTGAAGATCATATAATTAGTGTCATATATATATATATATAATATAATTGGAATTGATTGCAGCATAAATTAGTGTCAGGCCATGCTCCATCAGCACCTCCGTATGTGGCAACAGCAACTCCTCCCGCCCCTTCTTCATATTCTACTTCATACCCGCCACCTCCTTCTGCTACTTCCTACCCACCACCACCACCTCCCTCTGCAACTCCTTACCATACAACTGGATCTTATTCTTACCCACCGCCGCCCCCAGTAGCATCCACAGTTTCATATCCACCACCTCCAACAGCTTACCCTCCCTATTCCTCACATTCATCTCCCTATCCACCATCATCATACCCCCCACAGCCCTCCTCATATCCCCCTCCTCCCCCTTCATCATATCCCTCTGCTTCAGCCTATCCATATCCACCACCTGCAGGCTATCCTCCTGGTAATTATTATTATTATTATTATTATTATTATTTTTTTTTTTCTAATTACTGCTGCTTGCCTTTCTCTTTCCTCCTAACTAGATCCTTAATTTATTCAGGAATATACCCTCCACCACCATACTGACTGGGATCTTCTACCTTCTCAACCAAGGAACCAACATCAACATGCCTTGTATGCCCGAAGGGCCTTCAGACTTTCTTTCAATGCTTGTTCAAACACCCTGTGCTTTGACAAAACCTTTTGAGGTGTCTTGCTTGTAAAGTGTTTATTTTATACACATTCAGATCCAATTAAAGGGCACCATTTTTTTTTTTATTTTCGCAATTGGATGTTCACTGACCATTTTCCAGTTTTCTTTTGTCTCCGTAAGGATGAAATATGTATGAATCGTTTATCAGGTTGCTCAAAAAGTAGAGTTTCAGGTTACTCTATGTTGAATTCAACACACAATGAGCTTCATGAGCGACTAAGATCAATGCGTCCATTATGTTCTTACAAGATTTTTTTCTTTAAAATGAAGGAAGGGCAATGTATTTAGTTAGGATTTCAAATGATTTTAAAAAATTATATTCAATTAAGATTTTTAAATGATAGAAATAAATTTTATGATATTCAATTAACACTGTCTGATTTTTTAATAAGTACAATAAAATATGTTGGTTTTCAATTAAGATTTTTTCTCACTTATAATTTTTTATATATTTAAAAATAACAGATTTTGATGGATATTTTTTAACATGAATTTTGATGAATTTTATATAATTTTTTAATAAAAAATACAAATATCATATTCATTAAACAATTTCACTCAAATTTTTAAGATTTTCCTAGCCTTTATCTTTTTGTTATCAGACTTTTCTTTTTTACATGACACATGATTTTTTCTTTCTTGTTTGTTGAGCTCTAAGAAATTAGACATTACATTAGAATTAGAATTGTTCTTGCCATTAGTATCATAACAGGGTTTAGAATATATATTTTTCCTTTATTGTTTGCATTTGACTCTGTTTTTCTGTTTCACAATGCGCAAGTTCGGTATATATTAAAAATAGAACTTTGCGATGCTTTCATGTCACATTATTATAAATGTTGCTTTTGGTTGAAAAAAAGAAGGTATTATGATGATAAAGAAAAGAGACATTTTGTTAATGATCCTGTACGCATTGTCTAATCTTTTGTATACGAAATTTTTTCGAGAAAAAGGTAGCCAGCACTTGTTTTTTCAAAGGGTAGAAGGCTATACGAGATTATTTTTTCTTTCAAATTGTGTCTTGCGGTAATGGCCTGTGCCTGTTTCTCTTAATTATTTTATTATTGATTCTTGTAAGTTTAAATGATTTCTAAAAATCTTTGAATTCATTTAAATCTTATAAATCCATAAAAATTCTTTAAAATCTTTAAAAATTTAAATAAATCATATATATTTTTTTAAAATCTGATAGATCATAACATTTATATATAATATTTTAAATCTTAATCCTAGACATCCCTAAATTTGTGTTGTACAGTGAAAATTAGATTCTTTTTTAAATTACATAATCATTGTTGTGTTTTACTATTCACTATCTATTAGTCAATATTTATTTTTCTTATTTCCACATAAAAAAACTCATTATATAAATCATAGACGTAGATCTTATCTCATGGTGATGCATATAGTAGGAGGGTCTTTTTTATGCAAGTTAGAATAAAAATTATTGAATATTTTAATAAAAAGTCAAATTTAAAATATGCAAACATGTATTTTTAAGAAGTCACACATTATTAAATCTTAATCATTTGATATTTTCTTGGTCAACTTAAATTCATTTATTTGTTATTTGAAATTCTTTTATGTTGCTCGAGAAAAATCCCCTAAAATTCTTGAGCGTTATTCTTATAGTTGCCCCTTTATGCTATAATATATAAAGACTCGTGCTCTAAGGTGAGGCTTGTTGGTGATAGGTAATTAATACTTAATAGTACTAATGCATTGACATGGAGAAAATCCGTCAATGAATGCAGATCCTCTGCAGCAGTACTATACTAGCTAGAACGTTACATTCATTCATCCTAAGATTAAGTATGGGCGTAGACGTTGCCAGCTGAAGATACAAGGAAGCTCAAACAAAGTCTATTTGGTCACAACCCTTTGACTATCGCCTCACACTCACTCCGATCAAAAGAATTTCATTAAAAAAGAAATTATTACTATTAGAAACCACACACATTGTTATTATTTAAACAATTCCAAACATCCTTCTTAAAAAAATAAAATTCCAAACATCCATCCATATAGTGTATTTAAATTTAAAAGTACGTTTGAATAATTGCTCTTTGACATTTGTTATACCTTCACTGAATATTACATAGTACTTTATATATCATCCAATATCCATACTGCTTTATTTCTGAAATGATTTGTAGGAGCGTTTATGCACGTTGCTAAGCATTTATGATATCTTGCTCCAAATGGACACGGGACACCACTTTATATTTATTTCTTTCCAACTTATTCGTATTTAAGAAAACTACATTGAACACTCAACCTTATGCTCGTAATTAAGACTCATTTCCAAGCATAAACCACTGCTGCATGTCATGTCGGCATTTGGGCTGCTAGCTGTTGACTGAAAGTGAAAGTGATAAGAAGAATGCTATTCGTTTGCATCCATAAACGAAACAATTAACGAGGAACAAGTGTCACAAGCCTGCATATTAAAAAACAAATGCAATTAGTTACCTTATTATTTGATGAGAATGCATCTTATATATGGGTGATCCCTCAGCACCAGCCAACTTAAGAGGTAAGCAATGGACTGTATATATTCCTGCTGCCACATCGTCAAGCTTCAGGCCTTCCACGAGAATGATTTCCTAAAGAATTTTCACTCGTTAGTATATATATGCTAACTAACAGTGAAACATAACACGTATTATTTCTCAATCATAATTAAAAAAGGTTCCCTACCCTGCCTTTCAGAAAAACAAGGTTAGCTGGAATCAAGTGGTCGAAAGCAGCAACAGATAGGTAATCTATTCCTACATTGCAACAAAGTTGGTAAAGAAAAAGAAGACAAATATTTGAACTTAAAGTGAGAGAGGTCAAGATTCAGAGTACTCCCGATCATTTGCCATAAAATCAGTACCCACAACCACAAACAACAAATGAAATGGTAAACAAATTATCCACTAGGATTTAGAATGATTCTTTTATAGCTGCTCAGTCAACAAACTAATGCCAATATCAAACTCTCATTTATTTATATTTAAACAATGTACCGGAGGCAGACAACATAAAGTCTATATTGCTAGTTGATCACATTGATTATAAACAATTATGCACTGTTAGTAATTAGGAAAAGCAAAGAATCATGGTAATTCAACTCCTTGACCTAAAATCTATGTGATATTGGGAAAAAGCAACCCAAACCCCGAAGCCTTACCCACAAGCTTAATGTCAGTGTTCTCCACTAGCCAATTAGCTCCATCTTCTTTGAATCCCACATAGCTTGTGTCAAATTCCTTCTGATACATAAGCCGCCTAATAATTTTACAAGCTTTTAGTTAGTTCCACATTTCACTTCTATCAAACTATTGTATGTTAAATCAAAATAAGATTACCTATGAATTTGTCTTGCACATTAATAGATTAAAGAGATATCTTCGAGCCATGAATTAACTAGTTTTGAAAATGTTAAATTTGTAACCGATCCATAATCAAAATTTAAACCGCATGATGTCAGGCTAGAAACATAGCTAATTCAATTCAGATCGGATTCAATATGAGGCCACATCTAATTTTTAGAATATTTGGCAAAAATACTACCTATAACAACACCAATATTAATGTAAGAGAAATGTTTCTTTCAAGCATGAGAAGAACGATAGAGAGAAAATCGAATCTATAACATAAAATTGAACATTATTACTAATGTTCGGAAGAGCACACGACGTACGCCCCTCGGAATATTCAATGACTTCATAATTGGTTTTATATGCAGAAAGTAATAGTCGAAGAACGTAGACCAGAAAATTAGATTGTATCCACTTCACGTTCACGGTGATAGAATGCAAAAACTTGAGTTAGTATAGCAACTAGAAAGCTACACAATATTAATGTCATTTAACAAATTCCTGCAAAGTTGCTTGCATCGATATAGACTGCAAGAAATTCAAATATGTTACATACCGCTGATGTATGTAACTCTTGGAACATCAACTGATAGTGCAGGGCCTACAACAGTAACAGAAATTAATTAATTAATTAATTAAACATGCATGAGCAATGCATAGATCTGATGACATATTTAATTTAAAAGATGGAAGATCGAAGTGGTGAGGTATAGCGGCGCCCACACAAACGCACGTATATATATATATATATATATACATATATATACATATATATATATATATATATATTACCATTAAGGAGTAGTAAATCGAGAGAGTCGATATCAAAGGCAGCATGGAATTAATAGTGATCGAAAACATGTCCGGGAATTGGGAGAAGTTAGGGAGAGAACCATTGGCCATGCTTCTTGTAAGCCACACAAACTGCCCAAGGCTATCCTTGGATTCCCAGGCAGCCATATCAGGCTGGTACCTGTGACTAATATCCACGATGCTTATTCCATTCTCCTACTTTTCCCGCCTTTCCTCCACCACACATACTCAACCACTCATTATCAGGGCATGCCACCAGTAACAATTCATCTTCATCTTCGTCTTCATGCTTTGGTTTCGTTTGTAAAGAAGCACGTTTTCACTTTCCACTTAGCTCAATCATACATGTTACAAGACTAATTAACTATTTTTTTTTAATCCTCTTGTTCATCAGAGAAAAAGAATCCTGATTATTCTGAAATTCAATTACAAGATAAGTAAAATCAGATAAAAAAATTATTTTAAATTAAAAATTTAACCTTAATTTTAACATATTAATCCGTTCTAGTTAGTTACTTGGTTACAAATGAAGTATATTCATTCGTGAAATCAAAATTATTATTATAGAAATGTAAGTACGATGTCTCGTACATATTACTATTGCCTTTTGTTTCTTAATTAATCACCTAACTAGTCAACAAAAGAGGCATCGTACGGCACCAGTCTTCTTCCTAAACCCATTTGTTTTATAATAATAATATATAAAAGAAGGGATAAATTACACAAGTTACACTGTTGGATCGATTCAGAACCCTAAGAACTAGGGAGAGCAATTTATTTAATAATAATAATAATAATAATTCATTATACCTATGAAGATAAATATATAAATTTTAAGATTATAAAATAAATGAGAGAATTTTTTTTAGTCACTGGGTTCAAATATTTGAAAATAGAAAAATAAAATATAAAAATTTAACATATTTATGGGATGCATTTGTACATACTTGAATATGAGTCCGCCCCTGTTTGAACTAACTTATAGTAATTAATCATTTTTTAAAATGATTTTATCTCAAAATTTATAATTATAAGTAGACTAAAATACATGCTTATCACATGTCTAGAAAAACTGATTTTTCAACTTATTTAGCTATAACATACATATATGATAATCAAACTAGCTTATGGACTAGTCAAACTATATTTTATAAGCTACTATAATAGCTTATCCAACACATTCAATATGTCTATAAACTATTTTTAGCTTATTCCAAAAAGGTTCTTTAGAATAGTTTATGAAAAAAACTTAACTAATATAACAAACAGTTTAATCTCATATTTCTTGTTTAATTATTAAAACAATTTATACATAAGTGTTTACATAATAATAACTTATTCAATAAAATCTTAATTAAACTATTTATCCAAAAGAAACCTATCTGTACAAAATTTTACACTAACTCGAAATTATTTAGTATATCATTGGAATGTCTAAACTAACATAACATATATATTTTAAAATATGTCAATTATTTAGTATCCCATTTATCTCTTAATAACAAGATGAAATAAATAATTTTCATTACAAAGTAAAAATAACGTTAACATAAAAAGAAATGTCTTTAATAAATTGATTGAGAATATGTATGAATTATTGTAAATATTTTTCTATAACTTATTATTATAAATTTTTTAATACTTAACTTTAATTTCTATGAATAAAAAAAAAATGTTTTCCACGAAGACGCCTTGAAATAACCTGGAAAGAGACATTACTTGAGTTGAGCGGTTGTCGTGACATGACATGGGAGAAATTGTGCCTCGCTATATTACAATAGTTACGAGCAGCTAGTGGGGAATTTGTTTAAGCTTTTTCATCAAAAGATACTTTAAAAAAAAAATGAAAAGGATTTTATTTTTCTTATCTGTATTTATTAATTGAAGAAAAAAGTCATAATTTTATAATCTAAATTTGTAAATATTTTTTGTATATTTTTAAAAAACTAATTGTAACTATATTTTAAAGTAAAAAAAGAAATTGTAATTACAACCAAACAAAAAATAAATAATTTTCATAAAATCTCTAAAAGAATATTTTTCTGTATATTTTTAAAATTGCTTTTTTTTTTTTTTAAAGCTTAAACCAATGAACCATGAATAAATATTTAGTAGAGAGAAACTTGTCACTCACAACATTTTCTCTTTTCTTTTTACGATGGAAATAGTAACATTATATCCATGGGAAACACAGCTACATCGACTTTCTTTGTTTGTTCTTTTTCCCTCATTAAAGATACAATCGATTAAGATATTCCCAAAAGCCATGAATTGGCAAAACCGCTCAGAGACACTTCTACCACACTTTCAATTGTGCTTCTAAACTAACATGTTGCTATCAAGAATACCCAGTCATAGTAATGTTGACCTGTCAAAGCTGGCGTCCTAGCCCTTTGTCGTGCATTATGCCGTAATTCATTGTCAAAGCTTGATTCCTAGCCCTTAGCTGTGCAATATGCCCTAATTCATCGTCAGAGTTGGCAAATTTCAGACAGCATAGTACCCCATCTCATTGCTGACATTTGAATAATATTCATTATAGTTTACATAATCCAAGAAACGAGAAAGCCCAAAATTCCCATGTTTAGGTTCCTTAATATAGCATATGTGCAGTTCTTTTAAACTTCTAGCAAACTTCTGCTTGATAGAAAGCACCTGCAAATAAATTCAAACTACAGGTCAATATATTTTACTCCGAGTTTAAGACGAATTATTTGAGAACATACCTAACATATCCCAGATAGGATGATCTTATATCTAATGTGTGGATGTTTTCAAGAGACCTTTGGGCAAAGCTTAGGTTATTTTGAGGGCACCAGACCCTATAACTTAATAAGAACATTGATAAGGCCCCCTCGAATAAAGGAAAGTATGTATATTGCCATACATTAAGTAGACATTCCTATGGATGCAAAGCCAGTTAAGAATAACCACTCTAATATCTATATATAAAATGCCCAAGTGCCAAAATCTTTTTAAAATAACAAACAGCCTAGCCTACATAGTATTTTCATTCAATTTGGTTTTCTAAATCATAAATGTACCAGATAAATGATGTATAGCGATTCTAGAAATTTAGCCTGGTTTACCTGGGATATATTGATTTTAGAAAGTTTGTCCAACAAATCTTCTGGATCACTTCCGGAATCCCAAGAACCAACTGTAATACAAGACCGGAAATCAAGTGCACATTGCAAAATGCTCTCAATAATGCTGCCAACTGCCTTTGTTTCATCAGACAGGAAACATCTGAAACGAATATATATGCAAACAAAAAATAAAACACTGACTGTCAGAATCAGATGCTGAAATTAAGGGTTATAAATATCACCAACTGAATACAAGTTTGAAACATTGCACTAAAATACACACCATAATTTACACACCATTTTTACACTAGTCATTATTGTGCATGTAAATGATCAACATGCATCAAGTGGTGAATAGGTTTACATTAATATACCCAATCATCACATAATACATGCTGATCGCCAGCATAAAAGTGTGGAGCAAATTTCTGGACATTTATCATTCTTTTTACACTAAACCCAACAATAATTGAATATGAAAGCATTACTTTAACCATTTAAATATGGATGGAAATCAAACACATGCATCTCATGTGCCCATCTTGTTTACCCTTTACTATTACTTTCCCCTAATCTTCTGGCTTTAAAAATCAGAGCAACACACACCACTTCCTTGAAGCAGCTGCCACGGTGCCAATAATAATGAGCACCAGTGATAAATTGTTGCCTGGCGTTTTCTGATCATAGACTTGCTGAAAAACCCCATTGAAAGTTACAACATGCTTGAATTGTCAATATTTTAAAAACCCTTTGATGCGTATTGGATTGGAAGATAGGTGAAGAGAAAAATTTAGAATCCATCTGCTTTAACATATTACAAAATGGACAGGCCCATAATGATCAAGCATTTGAACACACATAAGGATCCACTAACCAGTATACATTGCATGTGGCACCAAAATATGCATCACTGACTTTCAAAGATAATATTAACTTGGTAGAAATTAAACATAGAAGAGATCAGATTAGATAGAATTAATAATTGAAATTTTACCTTAAGACTTAAGTATTCACTATTTGCAGAAAAAATTGCCCCTAAATTGACTTTCTAATAACTGTCCCTATAAATAGTAAAAAAAAAATAAACGTAAACTTACATGCATAACGAATCAGCAAGATATTCCATGTGCGCTGATTCAAGATCCATCATATCTTTGACCTACATAATAAATGGCAGGAATATCCAAAAGATTTATAAAGTAATTGAATTACTACGCCATATAGACAAGATCCAGCCATCAAAGTTATCATAAACTAGAATGCTATGGAATTAACAATTGAGTGAGGTAGAAGGAAAATATGGTAGATCAACAAAGTTCATCTCTCTGTAACCCTTTATATGTGGTGGAAATTTTTTTGTTTCTACAACATTTAAAAATTATAATAGAGATGCTGCTGAGATGACTCGAAAATTTGTTTATAAGTTCCTACATAAAAATCTTAAAAGCATCCTCACATAATAAACAATATTTCCAGATTTCTTATGGTATGTTAAGCATAAAAGTCTGTTAGGAACCAAAGAACAGAATACAGAGAGAAGCTATGAAATATATTGTTGGTAGAACAAAAATGTATAGAACAAAGGAGAGAAGTCTCTCCTCCAAGGGTGTCCCCTTTCCAAGGAAATTCTCCTTTCACACACAAACAACCAAATTCACAGAATGAATCCCTATAATCTGATTTCCCCTATTTATAACCAATCCCTTCTATATAATGGAGTAACTGACTAACAGCTGCCCTTATTCAGCTCTCATTTTAGTCATTAACCAAAGCTAAAGTTGCAGCTGCTTGATGTTAGAATGAGGGTTTAGGGCCTACTCTACCCTACAAAACTAGCTTGTAAGGTGAGGGTTGCCCCCCAACTTATATTCACTAATTTGACCTTATCACTAGTTGATGTAGGACTACACCATCACTCTTGATGTTGCAATTAAGGTACTCCCCAAAGAAGCCACAACTAAGGCAGGCTAGGGGGACCACAACTGAGGTGGCTTTCCAACACTCCCCCTCACGCCCAGGACTTCTAGCCTGGAGTGTGACAAATGCAAGTGACCCAACAACGGATCTAGGATAGACTCTGATACCATCTTAGAATGTGGGTTTAGGGCCTAACTCTACCCTACAAAACCGGCTTGTAAGGTGAGGGTTGTCCCCCTCCACTTATATACACTAATTTGGCATTATCACTAGTTGATGTGGGATTACACCATCACTCTTGATGTTGCAATTAAGGCACTCCCCAAAGAAGCCACAACTAAGGCGGGCTAGGGGGACCACAACTAAGGTGGCTTTCCATCACTCCCCCTCACACCCAGGACTTCCAATTTGGAGTGTGACAAATGCAAGTGACCCAACAACGAATCTAGGATAGACTCTGATACATCTTAGAATGTGGGTTTAGGGTCTAACTCAACCCTACAAAACCGGCTTGTAAGGTGAGCATTGTCCCCCATTTATATACACTAATTTGGCCTTATTACTAGTTGATGTGAGACTACATCATCACTCTTGATGTTGCAATTAAGGCGGTCCCCAAAGAAGTCACAACTACGGCGGACTAGGGGGGACCACATTTAAGGTGGTTTTCCAACACTTGACAGCCTTAAGCAGTAGAACTCTTTTGTATTAATATCAGTGGTACAGGCATACAGTAAACACAAAAATCAAAGAATTACATCACAAGGTCAAAGCGCATAGAAATAATGAAAAATAGTATGACTTTTATTTATGGGCTTTAAAATAAAAGAAAATAAAGAAATTAGCATCTCACAAGAAGGACGAAAGGATTCAATTAAATGGGAAAATAGCAAATTTGCGAAAAATATGAAAAAAATCCCTAAATTTACCTAAAAAACTGTCATTTTTTGGGAAAACAAGATCTAGATAATACAAAAGGCATACCTAGCTATAATTCAAGCAGTGCCTAATTGTATCAGAGTGAGTCAAGTTGCATATAATTTTTTTTAAATTAATTTTGATGAGTACCCAAGTCCAAGTATATCCAATGAGTACCAGTACCCTTGAAAAGTAATTTCTACAACAAATGCAATGCATAAACAGTTACAAAACAAATGATTTTTTACTGAAAACAAATTATACTTTGAATTGAAGAAAAGAGATGCCCAGATATTGATAACTAAATAAATAGCTATACCAATTAGAAGCATTGGTCTCAAACCTTATGCTGAAGGGAATGAAGAAACCTGCACCATGATACATGAGATAATTGTGACTCTACATACAGCTGCAAAGTTGATACAAAATGGTTTATCTGGTGCCTGTCATTAAAAGTGGAACAAGGATGCTTAGAAGTACAAACACGTCTATAAAATTTATACTAGGAACTATTTGAACTAGTGCTCATAAATATCCCTTTATAAGTTAATGGGGAAAAAATGTGTAACTGCTGCATCTCTTAGAGATGAGAATAGTAACAGAATCTGAGAAAGGATCTTGATATATCAAATATTAACAATGCGCCCATGTATTCAGAAAAGAAACAACTTTCAGTACCTCATCTTCATCAGTATATTAAGATGCCCTGTCTCAAGTTGGTGTAGTTCCGAATTTCGATTTTTATTGGTTGTATGCACCAAATCCTGTCCACCAGAATTGAGAGAAAAGTTCCATTACAATTTACAGAACCAAAAGTCCTTGGATTCTTTTGGAAATCCTGAATGTAAGCATTTCTGAGCAACAGAAGCAAATTGGAATTATCATACTAGAATGTAAGTACAGACTTTCTAAATGGCAAGCTCTCAATCATTTTAATAAAACTTAACTGTGATAAAATACGAAGAAATATGCAACGCACTACGCAGCTAAAAGAGAATATAATAATATATTTTGGGGGTAAATTACAAAAATATACTTCTTGATTCAAATATTTCCTATTTAGAAAAATTAAGCCCCTCATCAACAACTCTTTGGACATCATTGACCAATTGTTCTTAAATTGAAATATTTATTCATTTTAGAATGTGGAATTGGGTCTAACTCAACCCCAAAAGCTAACTTAAAGGGTAAGAATTGCCTCCCACTAACCAACACACCTCCTCACGTTCAACACTTTTGGGATTGGTGCGTGGATAATAATATGGTTGGTGACCCGTCAATGCATCTAGGATAGACTCTGATACCATCTTAGAATATGGATTTGGGCCTAACTCAACCCCAAAAGTTAGCTCATTGGGTATACTTGGAAGTAATGCAACTGCAACCTAAATGGTAACGATGGCAACATAATTTGTGTTATTAATTAATGCATCAGCGGTAGAACCTTGGCACATGTTATTTCTAACTTCTAATTAGACATGTGCTACTCCATTCATTATATAGACAGAAAATCATAAATATATTTTGGAGATATAAGATAATAAATGCATATTAGTAACAATGAACACAAAGTAGAAAAAAGGAGAAAATTCCAAGAAATCACACCTTCAATGAGCACCATACATCTGTCATTGAAAAAATGGCAAGCTTCACTTGTATCAAAAAGCTGAATATATCAGCATATATTTTCAATGCAGCAGGTGTTAAAACAATATTGAGTGGCCACTGCACATGACAACCCAGTCCTAAGAAATCAAAAGAACGGACCCCTGCCATTATTTACAAATTAATTAGTTGATGCCAAAGAGAGGATAATTGGCAGGGGAGCTAATCAAACTTGAAAATTGAAATGAAACTGAAAAGTATAAATAACAACTACAATATTTATAAAAGTAAAAAAAAAAAAAAAAAAAAAAAAAAAAAAAAAAAAAAAAAAAAAAAAAAAAAAAAAAAAAAAAAAAAAAAAAAAAAAAAAAAAAAAAAAAA
>PYAF01003188.1:0-64242 GCA_007407185.1 Glycine tomentella
AAATTATTCTGATATTTAAACTTTGTTTATCTTGGACTTACCCTATTTGTGTCTGTGGTTGACACCTGTGATGACCCCAATGTACTTGGGTGAGCAGAGGAACAGTAAAATTAGGTAGCTTTGAAGAAGATTTGAGGAAGAAGCTGGATAAACTAGGTGCAGTGGATGTGATGTCTGTTGATCTGTATTTTATATTTATTTGTCTGTATATTATTTTGGGGCGATACATTTTGGATTGTACGTGGACTATCTATATTAATCTATATTTGGTTTGTATGTTAAAATGAACGCACAACCAAAGTAAATAAATCTCTCGCTTAGAATCTCCATTATACGTAAATGATTGATTAAACGAAAAAAAAATATGCTCATAAATAATAAATAATAAATGAGTTAAATATCGTAAAGAAATAAGTGAAGGAATTTAGGCGTTACACTTTAAGCACTTCCAAGTAAGTTCTATGGATTGAAATTTGATGTATGACATTTTAATTACATTGTACTTATTAGAATATGTAAGTGTTGTTAGCTTTTGCTAACAGCACCTATCTGTATTAGGCAGCAGTTAGTATTTTGCTAACTATACCGGTCACTGTACAAGTGTTAGTTTTCTGTTATTGTCAGTTAGTTGTTAATCTGTTAGTATCAGATCAACAGGTTATAAATACCTCATTTGTACTAAACTTCAACTAACTTTTATAATCTGAAAATAATATTCAGTTACTCTTGTTCTCTCTATGATTATGTTAGAGTGAGTTTCTGATATTCAACTTATATCTGTTGTATTAAGGATCTGGTCTTGTTACAATTTGTTGATATATGAAAATAATTTCTTATAGGAATTGGAGCCACTCCTTGAATTAAAAATATTTGATGAGATAAGGAAGTTCCATGAAGAATTATGCCATACTTTCTCTATACGCGACCACTTATCGAAGGTAAATAATTATCATTTTCCATTTAGTTTTTGTGGCCGTAAAACATCAACTTTCAACATAATGTTCTCTTGTTTCTCATACATTGTTATTTTCAGTTTGTAAAAAAGTCTTGCTACCTTCCGCCAAGGTTGCTTTTATCAAGGTGACTTCCTTTGTTCAACAATATTTCCTTACATATATCTTATTTTGGGCTAAATGAAGGACCCTAATCAGTAAAACCAACTATTCAGTTAAGTGTATAAAACAACAACAACCAAGCCTTTTCCACAACATGGAGTTGACTACATCAATCAGACAATACCATAATGTTCTGTTGTATCTCTAAATCTTTTTTAATTCTTTTGCTTATGGTTTTTCTTAGTCTGCCTCTGCCTGTAGTGACTAGGCTATCCTCCATGATCTTTTCTCCTTGCTAAGGCTTCTATGATCATCCTCATACATGCTGAACCCTCTAAGGCAAGAATCTACCATGTTTTTTACAACAGGTGCTACCCTAAGTTTTTACCCAATGCATTCATTTGTAATCCTATCTTTTCCAGTATGTACATTAATCTAATGCCAGCACTCTATGCAGCAACTTCATTGAATTTGTTTTGTTGGTTTTTTGCTGACCAACATCTAGTTCCATAGGACATCACTGGTATTGTCTAGGATGGGAGGAATTCTCCACATAATGCATGTGCTTATGCTTCAACACTGCACTATGGATGTCTACTCTTGTCGAAGCACAGTTACTATGCTGGTGTTTTTAGACTGGCACAAACAGAAACTTCCAGTCCAGCTTGAATATTACTCTCACATGTTCCTCCTAGATAACTATGTTCATAAAATGCTTGCTTTGATTATCATGGTCAACCATGCCAGGTTTTTTGCTTCTCCTCTGGTCACACAGAAGCAGTAGCAGCTGGTTCACAATTCAAAGCATCATCTGCTGTTGTGATGACTAAATTATGTGCACTTGGAAATATGAGCTTAGATGGATGGTTAATAAAATAGACGTTTCAACTTATTTAAATGGGCTAATTTGATCACAATTCCATCACTCAGGTTCTTGACTTCTATTCAAAAGAAATATTAAAGATCACTAAGGTCTTTCAGTACAAAATAGATTATATTGATAGCAGAAATCAATCAGATCTTCAATGAGCTATGGACAACTCTATGTCACCAAAGTGTCAACTACATAAACTAAGATAGTTACAAGTCTAATACTGGTTGTAATGAACAATGATGGGTTACATTGGTTTGAGACAAATCCAAATTAGTGTGTTAGCTATAGTTTCTTAAACATGAAACACATGACCTTACTTTAACATCATTTTTATGTACTACTGGCTCTAATGAACAATGATCGGTCAGGTGAAAAAAAATGTATGTAAGGAGGGAAAGTTAACAAGAAAAAAATATTTAATTTTTTAGAAGGAAAATAAATCCCTTCACTTTACGGGCAACTTCAAACATAAGACACCCTCCTTTACTTCAATTCATAAGAACCATCATAACCAAAACATAATATATATATATATATATAACCAAAAGATAGAGGGGGCATAATGTAATAATTGGACACTATATGCAGCAAACTTACTGATTCAAATATGCGCCTAGGTACAACTGCCTTTGTGATTCCTTGACCCATGTTTGAATGTATTGTTGGCATTCGGCACGTCTATCCTTTGCATTGTGTATCATCTGGGGCTCAAAGAACCCATACACAGAACCATAACCCAACGATGTACTCGACTGATCGAAAAACCTACATTTAACATTTCATGTAAGAGTGAAACAAATTCAGAAATATATAGATAGGATCATGAATATATGTATATATATATCGCATCAGTTATGTATAATTTAATGAGTATAAGTCGCACTTAACCCCCCGATACTTACATAATCCACAGCTGTAGTATGGAGATGTTCAAATATTTGTCACCTGCTATTATTTCATTAATATCTGAATATGTTATGTAGAAGGATGTTTCTATAGTCGCAATCCCAAAGTTTGCTCCATTCCATGTCAACTTCATAGGCATGTGGTAGACATCGTACAAAAGCTTAATCAAATCATCTAAAGGATCCACTCCACACACCTTAGTTGACCTTTTTGTCCGGCTTCAGGTAAGTTGTTGGACAAATCCAGTACATCCTAGTAAAGCAAATGATGATACTATAAAATGTATTCTAGGTCAATTTAATATGCGTATATACAATGTAATTATCGTAAAACACAAATGTGTACCTTTGGAGATATTGGTTTGATGAAATTTTTGGGCCATGCAACAAACGTTTGCAGCGTATCTTTCACATACTTTATCTCTGATGTGGGAAATGGAACTTTCGCTTCCCCGTCAACAACTGTTTCCACAATGACTTTTGCGACGTCATCACCATAATATGTGCTGTGAATTGTGGAAGGGACGACTTGAACTTTACCCAACGCCACTAGGATCAAGGACCCACACCGATGAACATACAACCCCAAAGATTTTCTCTCAACATCAACATTCTCTTCAGCAGATGCATTGGCTGCAGCTTCAGCACAACTTCCCTTTGTGCTAACACAAGCAACTAATTCTTGGAAATTAGCTTCAACCGGCGGTTTATGTTGGGTACCCAGTTGGCTTAACTCAACCTTGACTACTGCCTTGACTTTTTCATTGACCTTGTTCTCCCATTGTTGATTCAATTTGTCAAGAATTTTTTCATATTTCTCCTCTACTTCTCTCGTGCATTGTTCCTTGATATTTTTAATGAGACCGGCCAACTGGTTTGGGTTGATGGATCCATATGAAGTACTTGATGCACGTGATGCGCGTCCAAAGTATTGGCCAATGGTCACACCTGTCCCTGCTGCACGAACCCTGCCAGGGTGCTCTGGTTTTCCAATGGCAGCGTTTAAAATGTCCACTTGACCAAGCGGAACAAAGCTGCCTTGTGTCATCTGTTCTTCTAAAGAATCCTGCCATCATGAAGTTACAAAAACATCATTTCATTGTGTATAATTATAATGAACAAAAATAAATATGGTTTTATTGGGCTCACAATTTTATCCGATATTTCTTGGGCGGTGTCAGATGTCATGCGGCCATATTTCTTTGTGCGGGCCATCCTACACATCACATGTCTTGCAATTGGAGACGGTGGATCCTCAAGAACCTATGAATGCTCAGTATTCATTGCATCAATTTGTCACTTCTTGGTTTTGTCATCCATCAACTTTTTCTCCAGTAGGTCGTAACTACCACGAGACAGTACGTGGGGTGAGTCATTGAATTTTTGGATTTCTTGTGCCTTTTTCCTGATTCCCTATACACAGCATAATGTAGCATCTTTACCAAACTGAATAAAAAGGCATTTAACGGTTTCAAAATTTAACCCATCAACCATACTAAGTTACTTACTACCTGCCAACTCGGTGTCTTTCAACTAGCAACAAATGCCTCCCAAGTTTGTGCATCTATACCGTATTTCAGTGCACCTTCCTGTTGAGTTTCGCTATCTACATTGGCATATATGTACTTGGTGGTTAGGTAAGACTTAAATTGTCTCCATCTAGTGCTAACCGATGACATGACCTTCTTCTTTGCTTCATCTGCTTCTGGGATTTCAAACTTTGCCTACATTGTGAACACAACATGTAACAATAGTATATGACTTAATTATTATTGTAACAAACATAATAAGTATGCGATTTTACCATAATGTCCTCCCATATTAGGGTCTTCAATGCTTCCAGAACATCGTTCCAAGTATCATGGACTATTGGTATTTTTTCTCGGGCCACAACCCCAAGATAGCTATGTAACTTTTCTTTGTGCGGGCCAGATGCCTTTCCACTTGCAGGATTAACATTAACGGTAGGCTTGTGTTGAGCAAAGTTTCTAACAACCAGGCTTCTTAGACGGGTCGTTTGTCTTCCTTTCTTGGACGACGACTCCGAAGGATTATCTACTAAAAGTGGCGGCGAATGTGGAGGACTGGCCATCACTGTAACAAAAAAAAGGCTCAACATCACATCCGTTATTTTAATGAATTATAGTATGCAACATGAGAGTTATACTTATGTTAAACAAAAGCAATTTCAAATAATGTATACAGAAAATTGTTTATCATAATATCAAACATTTATGTGTTCCTGTTTTCCATAAACCTTCATCATGATCATTTCGGTTGGATTGTTCAGCATCAACATCATTGTCTTCCACTATAGAAGGCATTGTAATCGAGAAAGCAGGCATTTCACAAATATCAAGCGTTGCATCGTCACCTACATGATGAATTCTAGTTGATGCTCTTCCCTGAAGAACCACTGAATATCTTGAGTCACATGGATCTTGGATGTAAAAAACCTGTTTTGCTTGCTTCGCCATGATGAATGGTTCGTCTTTGTAGCCGACCTTATCTAGTTCCACTAATGTAAATCCAAGGCGGTCTCGATGCACACCAGTATTTCCATTAACCCACTTACACTTAAAAATGAGGACTCGGAATGCAGAATAATCAAGCTCCCAAATGTCTTCAATTATGCCAAAGTATGACATTGACCCTCTAATTGGATTGTTATCAGATGCACCAGAAAAGTGCTCGGAATCAGCGTCAACGGTAACCCCACTATTTTGAATAGTACTTTTATCATCTTGCGACTTAGTGTAGAAGGAGTAGTTGTTGATATCAAATCCCTTCCAAGTTGGTACATTCAAATTCGGTCCAACAGCGAACAGTCGTAGTATGGAGGAAGCGTTGTCATTACTGAAAATTTTTTCCTTAAACCAGCTAATGAAAGTTTTGTTATGTAGTTGTAAAACCTTCATCATGTTCATTTTTGGGTGAGCTTGGGCCATAATTTGTTTGTGAGCTTCAATGTAAGGCACAACCTCAAGCGTGTTATTCAAAACATACAAATGAGCTTGTGAAACCTCATCTCTAGTCTTGGTTACAACATTGAACCCACGTGTACCCTTTCCTCCACGTGACTGCTCATGGTAACTTGTTGGGATCCCAACAGGTTTACCTGCAACAATGTAATCAGAACAAAACTCAATACATTCTTCCGCCACGTACCATTCAACAATGGATGCTTCAGGTCGGTATTGGTTCTTAGTATAAACTTTTAACACCTTCATGTACCGCTCAATTGGATACATCAACCGTAAAAACACAGGACCACATAACCTAATCTCCCTAACTAGGTGAACAATTAAGTGGACCATTATGTCAAAAAAGGATGGAGGAAAAAACATTTCCAATTGACACAGGATAATAGCTGCCTCATTCTCCAAGTTATCCAACTGTGTCGGGTCAACGACTTTCCTACACACGGCATTGAACAAAAAACACAATCGAGTTATGGCGACTCTAACTTTGTCAGGCAAAATTCCCCGAATCGCTACAGGCAATATTTGTTGGATTAGGACGTGACAATCATGAGATTTCAACGCAACCAATTTCATATCATTCACCGAAACAAGGCTCTTGATATTTGAAGAGTATCCTTGTGGGACCTTTATTCCCTGCAAACATTGACAAAAAGCTTTTTTCTCCTTTGTTGACAATGTGTGACATGTTGGGGGCAAATATGTTTGGCGTTCAGTAATAATTGGATGTAATTGCTCGCGTATGCCCATTTCAACTAGATCTTGCCGACTCTTCAAATTATCCTTGATTTTGCCTGCAATGTTTAGGAGGGCGCCAATTAAACTGTCGCAAACATTTTTCTCAACATGCATAACATCTATACAATGCATTACATCAAGATCGACCCAGTATGGAAGATAAAAAAAATTGACCTTTTCTTCCAAATGTTTTTGTCATTAGCATCTTTCTTCTGGGTCTTCCCAAAGACTGTTAGGATGTCCTGAACACGGTCGCGGACCTGGTGCCCAGTTAAAGGCTTAGGCGCAGACATTTTTTCTTGACTTCCAAAAAAAGCTTTTTTTAGCCGACGATACAGGTGATAAAGATTCAGAAATCTCCGATGTCTTGTATATACAGTCTTCTTTCCATGTTTTAGTTGGACGAAGGATGTGTCTTTCTCACAAATAGGACATGCATGATGGCCCTTGACACTATATCCACTCAAATTTCCATATGCTGGAAATTCGTTTATTGTGCAAAAAACCATGGCACGCAACACAAAGGTGTCGTGCATGTGGCCATCGAAAACTTCTACCCCGTCTACCCACAATTTTCTCAAGTCGTCGATCAATGGTGCAAGATACACATCAATATCATTTCCTGGCTGTCTTGGACCCAAGATCATCATACACAACATAATGTATTTACGCTTTACGCACAACCAAGGAGGGAGATTGTATATCATCAACAACACAGGCCACGAACTGTGGTTAGTACTAAGGTTATCGAATGGATTCATTCCGTCAGAAGCTAGGGCAAGCCTTAGGTTCCTTGGCTCATCCCCAAAGGTTGGATACAAACGATCAATTGTAGCCCACTGTGGAGAATCGGCTGGATGTCGGAGAAGTCCATCAATTTTCCTCCCATTGTGCATGCCAAGTAAGATTTCTTGCGTGTTCTGCATTAGCAAACAAGCGCTTAAACCTTGGAATTATGGGAAGATACCAGCAAACTTTTAGTGGACGACTGTTATATTTGAAGGAATCATTAGTACATTCATTGTCACTGAGCTTGTATCGCGAAACACCACATGTTGGGCAATTCTTCAAATCAGCAAATTCATTTCTGTACAACACACAATCATTAGGACATGCATGGATTTTTTGGTACTCCATTCCAACCGGACATAAAATCTTCTTTGCCTCATAATTATTTTTCGGCAAGGTGTTATCTTTCGGTAGCCTTTTTTTAACAAATCCAACAATTCCGTAAAGCTCTTGTCACTCCATCCAAATCCTGCCTTCAAGTTAACCAAAGCCAACACCGCTGACAATCTTGTAAAGGTTGAGCAATCTTCATACAAAGGGATCTTCGAATCACTTTGTAATTCGTCATACACAGGTGCATGTGCTTGTTGAAAATTCTCTTCTCCAAGATCACGTATCATGTCTTCTATACGATCGTGTGGATCTTCATAATGTTCGACAGTGGTATGTACTGTTGGCCTTGATGGCAATTCACCATGCCATATCCAATTTGTGTAAGTCGGAATGATGCCGTGACAGATTAGATGTGATATAATCTCATCAATTGTTTATCGTCTCCTATTCACACATTTAACACATGGACAAAAAAATTTCCATGCAGACTAGGTGCATTGTGTGTGACAAATTGTATGAATTGTTCAACACCATTGCAGTACTGGTTACTAATGCGCTGTGCTTGCATCCAACTTCTATCCATGATTTCACTTAGCTGGCATTTTCATTTTGTAATTCTTTAGTGACATGTAAATGAAAGACTAATAGACAAAAAGGTGTGGCCCTACCCCATTCAGGAAGTTATATTTTAAACATGATTTGTACATACATGTTAAGTATGACTCGGTTAATTTAATGAAATTTAGGCAGCATTTCCCATTGGTCTCCAAGTACACAACATGAGAGAGGTCTGTTGTTTGTCATGACCTTCATGTATGCACTTAAAGAACAAAGGAAAATGCAGCAAACCGAAATGTCATTAAATTAAACAACTCATACTTAACATGTAAGTACAAATCATGTATAAAATAAATAACATCCCAAACTGTCCAAACGGACAATTCAAGATTCAATTCAACGATGAATGAAAACTATCCATAGTAATCATTGAATTGAACCTTAAACGGGGAACTAAGGGTGACCTAGTATGCCATGTAGGTTACGAGTAAAGGTAATTGACATATCAACAATCGTGTATAAGACGCAACATATTTACACATATGGTACATACCTCATAAAATGGTAAGTGAAAAGAGAATGCGGTGATGTCGATGCTGGGAAGGAATAACTATTTGTTGCACCGATAGAATACGACATAATCCTAAATGTGCTATTGAGTGAATATCAAACCTGAAACAACAAACAAGAGTAACCACTGAAATTGTTACTCATATATCTCAACATTATAGTACTAGTAATTAACAAATACACTAATGCAGAATTTAACAATAATACCCAATCACACATATATGCATCATAGATATAGTAAATGAAGTTTATTTGCCAGATGGTTAGGCAGTTCTTGAAGTTGGTTTTGGAAACTTTAGTTCTATCATTGCAATTGCGTAGCAATGTATTTTGAGTTGATGATAACTGACATGTAGGATCACCTTTTGCATTGAATATTACTATGAGGTTAGGTTGAGGTTGAAAAACATAATGTTATAAAAAGGTTGAAGAACCTCATCTCTCATTGGGTTACAGTTACAATCATATATTACTCGTGTATTAGCCACTAATTATTAATTCCCATCATGTCTTTCTATGTTACCACATCAAGAGATAAAATGTGGGCCGAAAACAATTATTGTTACTGACATTTACGAATGAAATTAATACCAACATTGAATGCATCTGAAAAATTATTACTACTAATTTTAATTGATTGTAAACATTGTTCATTTCTAATTGCTTCATAAAGATGAAAATTGGAATTGAACCAATGAGTATGCTAGCTGCACATTATGTAGAATAATATGGGATATTATATCAAGGTATATCTATGTAATTGAATTCATCTTGTAATTGATGATAGTAGCGCACACGTTAATCATTAAATCATGCGGCACGCAAATTCTTCAAATGTTTATTAATGTACATCACTCATTTCATTGATTCATCCTCATCATGATCAAACCGAAATTACTAATTTCAAACAAACAACTGTCAAATTCTTTGCTCATTCCATAGTGTACTATGTTGTCAACATAGACATGGAGAATCAGTAACTCACATTTTGGAAGTCCAATTATGAAATTGATGAATATTATCCATTTGCACATACGTGCCAATTATGAAAATGAAAAGAGGAAATGGACCAACAAATATGTCCTACAAGACCCTTATAATATTTCACTCAGAAGTTCCATTGATCTTCAATTGATTGAAGCATGATGACCAAGCTATTTGTGCTTACAGCCCAGAAATACCTTCCACTCCTCCTATGCCAAACACAATCCTTTTACTTGTTTATCGTGAGAGCAGTACACACCCTTGAGAAAATATTGAGATATTCAGCAACCAGAAACTGTTCACGTTGAGAATAAGGTGAAACTTTAGGAAGGGGAGACTACTAATAGATGGCCATTAGTAGTTAATCAGGTGTCTATTAGGGAGGGAGGAAGTCGGTCAGGCTAGTTGGGCTGGCTGAGAAGTAGAAGAAATAAGGCATATTGCCTATAAATAAAAATAGGAAGTGGAGAGACAAATCATGTTACCATTTGAGAAAGGATGAGACTCTTACAGAGTAGGTTCTAGTGACTCGAATTCAAATATCAAGCAAAATCACTAATTTTGTATCCTCAAACCTAGCCTAAGGCTGCTACCACATTGGCATAGCAATTGGGATTTAGGGTTCATCAATAAAAATCATTTATTCCTTTACATTCTTACACACAGATGATTTTCTAGAATTCCATAAAACTGAAAAGAAAAGATACTACAAGTCATTCAAGTGACCTGAAACCTCCCTGAAATCCTCACTGTATAATTGCTGACCTCTCTGTTGTCCCCCCCCCCCCCCCGCCCCCAAAATGTCCCATGATATTTCAACTTTACAACATTGCTTCCCAGATTCCTAAGTTAATGCCACATAGAAGAGTTTGAGATATCCTATTGTAAATCCTCCTCTTGCCCTTCCTTATATTCCTGACATGGTCTAGCATAGGAGTTTCAAAAAAATGAAGTAACTTTTAAGCAGAAACCAGCCAATCCACTATCTATGGTGGAGAATTTCTCTCCTGCATTAAAGTTACATCCAGAAGCATAATGTTTTTCTCAATCTGACATTCAATGTATTTTTATAATCCATATCACTGCATTGAATTGTTAAAATAGAGCTAGCTTACTGAAATGTATGTCTTCTGTTTATCGTTGCCTGTTGATCATAAACCAAGTTCAACAATAAATACACAAACCACTTTCGTTGTTAAAATTATGAAAATCAAAACAGGAAATCGACCAAAAAAAGTCTTGAATGGAACAGTAAAGAATGAGACAACAGATCATTCTATCAATGCCTAATCTATTCCTACTCCCATCATTAAAAAATAAATTGATTCTACACAATTTTAATGGGAAGTTCTACACTTACATGCTCCTCAACAACAACATGAACAGTTGCATCTGCTACTATAGGTTTGGCAATAATTGTCTGACTAGCAGAGCCAATCAATAGAAATTTGTTGACAATAAACTGCAATGGGCAAAAATGCAATGAAATATTCACGTAAGTGGCATGAAAGATTCCATAACAATGAAAATAACAAATAATTAGTACAAACAAAACAATGAAGGATTCCATTGTGACTCTACAAACCACAAAGACATTACCTTTGTGGTCAGAGGACTTGGCAATTTCAAGTAGATGCATTGAGGCAATTGCCTCAAAGGCCTTAAGCCACCCATCAAAGGTGAGTGTGTCACACAGCCATTCCCGGAGGGTGAGGGAAGATGTGTCTTCATGCATCGGAAGCGAAAGCTTGAGACACAAATCAGCAAGCAGAGGATGGTGGGCTGAGGATTTAGCAGATTTGAGCATAAACTTGTATTGGAGAACCATGATAGCCATCAAATCTGGTGGCAAGACACCCTCTAATCTCATTGGTGATGCATGGAAATTCTATGCATCTAGATGGCTACCAAATATAAGGAATAATGTGCGTCATGTCAAGAGGGAAAAAATTGAATCAGACTCAGATTCAGATTCTGCAAGTGAAGTGAATTCAAAGCATATACTGCTTTTGGAATCAATAGTGAGCTCGCTTCCAGCAGAGAAAGGTGTTGTTTCTTGCAGCTTCCTTCTTAACTTATTGAAGGCTGCCAATATTCTCAATGGTTCTACTTCTTCAAAGGTGGAATTGGCCACAAGGGTAGGACTTCAATTGGAGGAAGACGCGGTTAATGATCTTCTGATACGCTTAGTGTCTAAGAGTACTAATGATATGATCTATGAAGTGGACTTGGTGATGACTATATTGGAACAGTTCATGTTGCAAGGTCAAAGTCCTCCAACCAGCCCTCAAACATCAAGGTTCACCGTTGAAAGAAGGCGGTCTCGTTCTGCCGAGAATATTAACTTTGAGTTTCAAGAGGGTAGGAGGTCCTCCTCAGCTTCTCATAACTCAAAACTTAAGGTGGCAAAGCTTGTAGATAGGTACCTTCAGGAGGTTGCCTGGGATGTGAATTTGCCTCTCTCAAAATTCATTGTTATCGCTAAAACTATACCAGATTTTGCAAGGCATGATCATGGTGATCTGTACAGAGCTATTGACATTTATCTCAAGGTAATGTTTTGATTAAGAAATTTCTCTCTGTTTTCATAATTACATCATTTTGTACATGGTAGGAAAAAAAATAATGGCCAACAAAGAGGGGTTCCTGGGGGGCTCTGGTTGAAGAACATGTTTCAGTGGTGGGACAGAATTGGTGGATAAACAACTCGACCTTCAAATCTTGTCTCATTCAACATTTTTTCGTGGTTTAGGTGTAGTAGGATGACCCACCATAAATTTGGTGTGAATGTGGCCACTTTCTGACTAACACTTGCAGTTTCTAATTTCTGTTCTGGCAGTTAGTCATTTCACTTGGTTAGAACGGGAAAGAAAAAAAATGCCAGTGATAACTATGAAAGAACATTTTTGGTACACACGACTTTTGTTTTATTGGTACTAGTTTTTTTGTTCTTCTGTCTATAATGGCAACAATGAAATTTGAACTTAGGAAATACTGCAAAATATTCAAATCCTCTGCTATTTAGTCCTTCACATGATTGATAGTGTGTTGTTCCCATTTTCCATGATAAATGTGTTCATTCCATTAAGCAAAAATTTTACAAAAAGAGAACTCTAAACTCCTTAGTAATGTAATATATGTTTCTGGGAGAAAGAACCTTATTAGTATCACTAAAAAGTGTTTAACTGAAAAATGTAGGCACATCCAGAACTCAGCAAGAGTGAAAGGAAGAGACTATGTAGACTTCTAGACTGCAAAAAGCTTTCTATGGAAGCATGCATGCATGTAGCACAGAATGAGCTTCTTCCCCTAAAAGTTGTTGTGCAAGTTCTCTTCTTTGAGCAAGCAAGAGCAGCAGCTGGTGGCAAAGGGAGTGACATGCCAAGCAACATTAAGGCATTGCTCATGGCATTGACCCTTGCACATGGCATTGACCCTTTAAAGCACATAGCACCATTGAGCACCACAACTAGTATTTATGCTGATGACAATTGGAGTGTTTCTGGATTCAAGTCACCAAAGTCAACAACTAGGAACCCTACTCTCAGAATGAAGCTAGCTGAGGATGACTTGGATGAAAATGTTGTACCCCGTGATGAGATTGGAAGAACTTCTAGGTTCAAGGGTATTCTTGGTATTCCCACTCAGCCCAAAAAAAATGTTTAGCAAGTTGTGGTCTACAAATAGAAGTGCAACTGAAAAGAATTGAGTGAATTATTTCTATTTTTCATGATGGGGATATGGGGAATTTAAAGGGTAACATATATTATATGTAAGTTGTAATGTAATGTAACATCTAAGGAAAAACAATGAATCCAAAAAATGTGCATTGTTCATGTAACCTATATAATAATGAGAAATGAGATTTTTCAAAAGAGGGGAAATCTCTTTGGTAAAAATCACATATGTGAAAAACTGGATGATGATCGAGGAAGAGGAACCTTAGGTGTAAGTGACAAATTATAGGGTCAAAGGTAAGATCAGTACATTCAAACTGGAGTTTATTAAACAACATTTCAATACCAAGCCCACTCAATTGTTTTCAACAGAAAACCTACCACATTTTATTGTAAACATTAACTTATGCTTTCTCTATTCAAATGAAGAAATCTCTACATGGCCAAAATGTCACTTTTATTCCATTAGCTCTGAAGCCATATTCAGGTACAACAACCCAGAAAATATATGGATACAAAATTATAAAATTTACCCAGAAAACCAAAAAAGTCAAATTTTGGAGTAATCTTACATGCTTCAGTGCCTCAGTGCCTCAGTAAGCCATATTTGCGCAGTTTGGTCCATGGAACCATAACCAAGTTTTGTGCCAATGGTATTCCAAGCCACGAAGTGCACCTATTGGAGAAAAAAAAAAAACCCATTTCAGAATTATAACAAACACAAAACTGAGAAAGGGCTTAACTTTCACACAAACCCAAGCAATGAAGCACGAAAGTTTTGAGGTTTAATGGCGTTTACCATGAACGAAAAAAGAGGCAAAATAGGTTTTCCAATATTTATTAACGAGAAAACGGGCAAAATAGCTTCATGGATACTTTAAAAAAACTTACACACGACAGGATGCAGAGCTTCCCCGGACCAAAGGCACCTGATGCTAGAGCTGGAAAACGGACCAAAGGCGCCGGACGAGGGTCACACGGTCAAACGCGACCTTCTCTGATGGTCAAGGCCACCACGAGGGAACGTTGGTTCAGGGAGATTGGGTGGAGACAGTAGGAAAGGGAAGAGAGGGAAACTTCAGCATGCAGAGGAGTTTAGGGCACAACAACGTCTAAAACATCCACAAAAACACAAAACGGCATCGTTTTATTTTTTTATTTTCCACATTTTTAAAGACGGTTATATACACACGTCTTTGAAAACTCCAAAACAAGACGGTTAAACTAAAACCGTCGTTGTAAGCAACCATCCAAGACGGTTTCTCTATGAACCGACTTTGAAATTTTTATTTTAATTACGCAAATGCCACCACCCCACATTCTACGACGGTTTCGCGACAACCGACTTCGTAATGCTGTCGTAAAATGGCCTTTTTGTAGTAGTGTACCCTCTTCTGTAGATTTAGTGGACACAAATGTGTTATTGAAGGATTTGAGAGCATTGAAGGAAAATTAATTTAAATTTAGAACTAGCCTTATGGATTAACTTTCTTCATTAGCCATGCTAGTTATTGGGTCAACATCTACAAAAAATCATTACTCCTTAAAAATCATGTATGTTCTGTTCTCATTGCATTGAAGCTGAGAATATTTTATAGTGAAAAGCTCCATCATCTAATCGTCGTGTTTTTTTTTTAAATGTTAAAATCTTTCATCTATTAACCACAAGCAAAAAGGTTACATCCGAAACGATTAAAGAAGCCGCCTGAGGAGGGACCTCTTGAACCCAAACATTTTCAATGGAAGATAAAGCTAAATAGGCTAAGGCATCATCTACATGATTACCTTGCCTTTTTACAAAGAGAATAACATCAAAATGACCAATATCCCTAGAGATTTGAGCATTTCGAGGAATCTCTTACAGACCACAACTTCTTACAAAAATCTCTCCCAATTGCACTCGTGGAGGAAGCATTTACCACGTGGGACTTCATGGCCAGGTGGTATCCTAACTTGATAGAGTATCGACCATCTTCATAAAAACTCCAGATCGAGGTGTCTTGATGAGGCTCCCAAGTAAGAGGAATAACCAGGATGTTGGTTACATCTTTAGCTGGAAAAAATGTAAGATTTATCATTGTGGGTCATTTAAATAAATGTTATTTGATTTAATGAATAAATGACATAAATATAATTGGTTACAAAGGGAAGTTATTAAAAGGATAACTATTGATAAAAAAATTATCTTAAACGTATTAAAAGGGTAACTGTTGATAAAACAATTATCTTAAACATATTAAAAGGATAACTATTGATAGGTGCAATTATATTAAATGTAGTGGTTCAATTTTCTTATATAAATAGAGATCTAGAAAATTGAATACATTCATTGTCTGTCCATGAGAGTTGTATCTCATTCTTATTAAAGAAGATACAAAAACTGAAAGGGTCAAGACTATGAGAAAACATACTACCATAAAAGATCTTCCGCAATTATGCACAAAGGTATGTTTATGTGAAACTCATGAATTTTGAAGATCATTTTTCATGTTCTTGATGTGATTGTTATTGAACATAAAATTACAGATTAAAGTTTACATGTGGTATTAAAGCATGTTTTAAGAATTTGTGATTTTCCATTACTAATTTTGGTTGATGCAACGATAAAGTATTTAGTAGATTTTGGATATTAATTTTCTGCTTGTTGCGAGTATTACCGATCGAATAATATTGATCGAATAATATGATGAAGTCTTACACTGTCCCACAAAGTTGTTATTTCTCGCTTGGCATGTCTTATGTTTCAATGGATATCATGATAAAATCTCGATGGTCTTTTCAGACAAAGACACATTAATGTTAAACAATAATAGTTGGTCACTTTATTGCTCTCCCTGATTAAAAATTGTACCAATGCATATTTAAAATTTATTTGATAAAGTTATATGCGTTGCTGTGTTGTGATCGAATGACTGTATATTTTGTTGACATTGAAAATCAATTATGATATTAGAATGTGTTTGAATGATGTTAAAATCTTATAATTTTAACATATTTTTGTACTTTATGAGTTGGTTATATCTTGGAATTAAAGTATGGTGAATTTGTTAGTAACCAAAGTGGCCAAATTTGTATGAATGATTTAATTCCAAATTGTATGTTCATTTCAATCATCCATAATTATGATGCTATGAATGTATTAAAATTATTATTTTATGGATGAGTTGAAGTTTATTATTATGGGGTATTTAAGGATCAACCCAAAGAATGATTATTTGTCGTCATAATAAATAAACATAAATGTTGGCATAATAGATACACGGTTAGTTCTATTTATATATCCAAAGATAGTAAGTAATCCTAGTTAGTGTATGTATTATTATCAAATTATGAAAAACAAAATTTATTAGCATCATTATAGCTTAATGTTTTGTATTAGTGGATCCCCAAAGGTGAACACTAGTATACATTTTATGATGTATAAATCTATGAATTATGTTAGTATGTGATATGTATGATTCAAAGCATTAATTTTTCAAATTTTATACCTTGGAGTACCTATTGCTACACATTCGCTTTTCTCAACTATTGCAATTTTCAATGGACTAAACTTCTCTGAATGGAAAGAGCAAATTGAATTTTACCTTGGGGTAATGGATTTGGATTTGACTCTTAGAGAAGAGAAACCTAGTGTTATTATTGATGCAAGCACTGAGTATGAAAGAGTCCATTTTAAGAACTGGGAAAGATCGAATAGGTTGAGTCTGATGTACATGCGAATGAGCATTGCAAGCAACATTAAGTCAACTCTTCCACAAACTAAAAGTGCTAAAGAAATGATAAAACTTGTGGAAGAGTGCTCCTACACTGCTGACAAGTCTCTTGCTGGGACACTAATGAGTACACTGACCACCATGAAATTTGATGGTTCACGTACTATGCATGAGCATGTTATTGAGATCATAAACATTGCAGCAAAATTGAAATCATTGAGAATGGCTGTGGATAAGAATTTCCTGGTGAGTTGATATTGAACTTATTACTGTCTGAGTATGGTCAATGTGCATGAATTGCACAATATGTTAGTTCAAGAAGAAACCAAAATTAAGAACCAGGGAATTCATTCCATCAATTATGTCAAACATCAAGGAGCTGAAAAGAAAAATGGTAAGAAGCATGAGAAGAAGGGAAGATGACCATTAAAGATCAACCAGACTTCCTCTTCTCAAATCCACAAAAGGAACATAATGGAAATAGATGTCATTTCTGTGGTAAGGCTGGGCACTTCCAAAAGGATTGCTCGAAACGTAAGGCTTGGTTTAAAAGTTATGCCTTATGCTTATGTATGTTATGAATCAAACCTTGCTGAAGTTCCGTATAATACTTGGTGGATTGATTATGGATATACAACTCATGTTTATAATATTTTGCAGGGATTCCTTATGACCCAAACCACAAGGCCAAATGAAAAGTTTGTCCTTATGGGTAATAGAGTGAAAGTTCCAGTGGAAGCTATTGGGACTTACTGTTTGATCCTTGACAGTGCACATCATTTGGACTTATGTGAAACTCTTCATGTACCTAGTATATCTAGGAATTTAGTTTATATTTCCAAACTTGATAAAGCTGGATACTCTTTTAAATATGGTAGTGGTAGTTTCAGTTTATATAAGCACAATCATTTGATTGGCAATGGTACTTTATGTGATGGATTATATAAATTATGTCTTGATAATCTTTATGCTGAAACGCTTATGGCTCTGCATCATAATGTTGGTACTAAACATACTTAATTAATGAATGTTCCTTTTACTTGTGGCATAAACATTTGGGACACATTTCCAAAGAAAGAATTGAAAGATTGGTAAAGAATGAAATCCTTTCGGATTTAGATTTTACTAATCTGAATGTTTGTGTGGATTGTATCAAAGGCAAACAAACAAAACACACAAAGAAAGAAGCCATAAGAAGCACTCAGCTTCTTGAAATTATACACACTGATGTTTGCGGTCCTTTTGATGTTAACTCTTTCAATAAAGAGAAATATTTTATCACCTTCATTGATGATTCTTCACGTTATGGTTATGTCTATTTGCTACATGATAAATCTCAAGCTATAAATGTTTTAGAGATTTACATTAATGAAGTTGAAAGGCCATTAGACAGAAAGGTGAAAATTGTCAGGTAGGATAGGGGTGGTGAGTATTATGGAAGGTATGATGAAAGTGGACAACATCCGGGCCCATTTGCTAAATTCTTAGAAAAGTGTGGTATTTGTGCTCAATACACAATGACAGGTACACCACAACAGAATGGTGTATCAGAAAGGCGTAATAGAACCTTATTGCACATGGTTAGAAGTATGTTAAGTGATTCTTCTTTACCCATTTCATTGTGGACTTATGCTCTAAAGATTGCCATGTATGTATTAAATAGGGTTTCTAGTAAAGCAGTTCCAAAGACTCCTTTTGAACTGTGGACAGGAAGGAAACCTAGCTTAAGACACCTGCATGTTTGGGGTTGCCAGGCAAAAATTAGATACTACAACCCACAAGAAAAGAAATTGGATGCAAGAACAATCAATGGTTATTTCATTGGTTATCCAGAAAAGTCAAAAGGGTATAGATTTTATTGTCCTAATCATACCACCAGGATTATAGAAACTGGAAATGCTAGGTTCATTGAAGATGATGAAGTTAGTAGGAGTGAAACATCACGTAAAGTGGCAATTCAAGAAGTGAGAGTACAAGTTCCTTTGACTTGTAGCTCTAGTAAAGTTGTTGTTCCTCATGTTATTGAACCAATTAATAATAATAAAGAACAACAAATGAATGATCCCATTGCTCATGATAAAATTATTGCGAATGAACCCGTTGTAGAAGAACTACAATAAATAGCATTAAGAAGATCTCAAAAGGAAATGAGATCTGTTATTTCTAATGATTATGTGGTATATCTACAAGAGTTTGAACTTGACTTGGGTATAAAAGATGATCCAGTGACGTTTTCACAAGCCATGAATAGTGAAGATGGTGATAAGTGATTAAATGCCATGAAAGATTAGTTGAAATCTATGGAACAAAATGAGGTTTGGGACCTTGTTGAGTTACCAGAAGGATGTAAGAGAGTTAGATGTAAATGGGTCTTTAAGACCAAACATGACTCTCATGGTAACCTAGAACGGTACAAGGCTCGACTAGTTGCAAAGGGATTCACTCAAAAAGATGGCCTTGACTATAAAGAAACCTTTTCACCAGTTTCAAGAAAGGATTCTCTAAGAATCATTATAGCATTGGTGGCTCATTATGATCTAGAGTTACACCAGATGGATGTGAAAACTGTCTTTCTAAATGGGAATTTAGAGGAAGATGTGTACATGGACCAACCAATGGGGTTCATAGAAAAGGCAAAAGAGCACATGGTGTGCAAACTTAAGAAATCAATATACAGACTTAAACAAGCTTCAAGACAATGGTACCTTAAGTTCAATGATACTGTTTTTTCCTTTGGATTCAAAGACAACACTGTTGATCGGTGTATATATCTGAAGATCAGTGGGAGTAAGTGTAACGCCTCGTTTTACTTTCTTGTATTTTATTGATTTTGAATAAAATATCTTCTCCACTTGCTTTAAAATTATCTTAGTTACAAATTTCACGGAAAATTCTTTTCTTCTCACTTAAAATAATTCATACGAAAGGTATTAATTTCACTTATTACCCTTTTTATAAAGAAATTATTTTATTCTATAAAATCTCTTTTTCTCCTTTTCCTAGATTAATTCTAAATGAATTAATTATCATCAAACTTTTTAAGTTCAAAACAAAATAATATACTGTACAAAATACAATTTAACATAATAAAGTCCAAAATACAAGCCCATAGACTGACCCAAAGTCTAGTACAAATTACATATTATCAAAGTAAACACAAAACACAAAATACAAGCAATCCAAGCTTTCTCATCACATCTTCTTCATAACCATCCATTGCTTAGGCTTCACTGTTCCTCTGCTCGCCCAAATAAATTGGGGTCATCACAGGTGTCAACCACAGACACAAAAATAGGGTAAGTTTATGATAAGCATAGTTCAAGTCACATAGTATATACAGCATACAGATAATCATACAACATACTCGTCATGCGATGCATGCTCATCTTCTTTATATGATGCATGAATCTCTTTCAAATTCTCATCAATTGGTACCATAGACAAGATAGCCCCACCCTCTCTCAGTGGAACGAACTTATCCATTCAGTTAGGGTAGCCCAGTGTCGCGATAGGAAGGTCACCTCCATCCATGTGATCATCATGGTGGTGTGGTCCTCACTGTCTCAACTACCCCCCCAGCTCAGACTCCTCTTGTCTGAACGCATGGACTCAGTTAAACTATCTAACACATCTTCTCTTCACGGACTAGCCCCCGCCAGGCATATGCAGATGAAATATGCATAACTGAATCTCTTTTTATCTCATATTTACTCTTCAACATTACTCTTCACTTTATATCTCATATGTGCAAATTTTCAACATGGAACTAACACAGAGTTCAACATGTAAAACTTCTTCCACTGATCACATAAAACTTTATAAAAGTACTCAAGTATACAACCATAGTTCAATTCCATAAATTTCTCAAAAACAAGTCAAAATACACCAAAACTCAAGCGCTTGTTTACACCAACAATTCTTAAACTATCTTTATCATAAAGCTTCATAAGAATTCATGAAATCCATAAATATTCATAACTCACTCAACAACACAAATATTCCATATATTTTTTTAAACAAAACAATACTTAAATCATCTTTATTTCTTTAAAACATTTTATCAAACACATGGTGTGCTTTCATAGAAACACTCAACAACACAGAAAATAATACATAACTTTTCTAAAGTACTCAACCATATAATCCAAATCCAACAACTTCTTATATATATTTTTCACAAGATTCAAACACTTATTCAAACAAATCGTTACTTAAATAAAGTAACACTTAAACTATATTTAGCATAAACTCCCCTATACATTCCTTGTTCTTTCTTCTTAAAAGCTTGGTAAACTTCCTCCTAAAAGCTCCTAGATCCCACGTGAAGTATCAAGATGGCAAGGCTAGGTTTTGCTTTTATTTTTTTCTTGAAAGTTGAAGATGCAAAGGATGTAGCATGAAAGGATAAAAGGAAAGGATGCAAGGAAGAGATTGCACGTGTATTTAGCTTGAAGGGACTTGAATTTTCAGTCCCTATCCCCTTATTTATAGTGTTGATGAAATGGTTTTAAATGTTTAGCCATGAAAATATCTCTTAAGTTATGATTAATTAGCTTTCCAAATGGACCAATGGCAAGACTCCTTGCTTTTTAACCATCCAAGTGTCCATTTTCTTGATTGTTCTCAACATTTCTCCATTCCTCTTGATATTACACGTGCAAAGGCTTAGCTTGGAGACTAATCTTTTCTATTTTCCTTTTCTTCGTTCTTGAGTTTTCCCAAAAACCCGTTTCAATTAATTATTGATTCTGGATTTGTTAACCGTTGGATCTCCTCCAAATTTTAAAGGCACACTCCCATCTCACATATATAACTTTTGACCGTTGGGATTGTTGTCTAGAACTGTCCACGTGTTTTGCCAAAGAGACAAGATAAGATTTTTGCCTTTTAAGAAAAATCTACTTAAACTAAATCTACACCATACAATTGTCTTGACACTTGTTTGATTTATGAAGCCTTCTCTTAATCTTCTTCCAAGTGTCCCTTTGAGTTAGAAAAATCATGGAGCTTCACCATTATTTTCCAAGTTTCACGTAAATGCTAGAGGGAAAATCTTTATCGTATGCCTTGCAAGTGTCCTAACACTTGTATTCATTACATGGCTTACTTTTATAAGTGATTTTCATGAATATTCTCTTCCTTTCTACGTACTCTTCACACCTAGGGGTGGGAACATAAGTTTTTCTTCCTTTTATACCATTGGATGCTTAAGAAAAACCTAACTCCACTTATGGTTTCCTGTCACAACCATTTTGATAATCTGCTATCTAATAGTATTCTGTATTTCCATCTCTGTATTTCCATCAGGTTCTCACAGAATCCTTAAGAATATCTGATCATTTTTGTTCTGAAGGCATTATGGTAACTTCATCCTTCATCCTAGGGCATAATTGTCATTTCCATCATAGAAATATCTATTTAGAATATCTAAGGGTATTCTTGTCATTTTCAAAATATACAAGGGCATTCGTGTAAGTTTTTATTTTAAAATATCTAGGGGCACTTTTGTAATTCTCGAAATGTCCAAGGGCATTATCGTCCTTTTACCCTCAAGGGCATTTTCGTCATTTCTAATTTACAGTAAGGGCAATATGGTTATTTTTCCCCAAACACTTCCGTAATGTCTCTAATTGATATTTCACTCTAATCTTTCAAATATAGAGTATCAAATCCTAATATGTAAGAATAATTATAATGCTTTGACTATAGTTATGGAAATTTTGGGGTGTTACAATAAGTTTATATTACTGATTCTATATGTTGATGATATCTTGCTTGCAACTAATGATCTTAGTCTTTTAAATGAGACTAAGAAGTTTCTATCTAGTAACTTTGAAATGAAAGATATGGGTGATAACCCGATGTCGTATCACTTCAAAACAATTAAACTATGCTAATTCTGTAGCACATGATTAACCTAGGTCGACTCAGAGACACGATCAATATGGTTCCAACTTCAATTCACTAATAAACAGCTGGGGGTTTTTGTCAAACAGTTTGCATGCAGTAAGTAACAATTGCAGAAAAACGTATAAACTAATGCGAATTGATAAGAGGTAATGTGAAACAGAATAAAGAGCATCAATCTAATTCACCAAACCAAGCAACGATAATTATCATAGTTATTAGATAATGATTCTATAATGAAAATTCATTCAATTTCATTAGAAGCAGTTCAATCGAATTAACTCCTAAATTAATTGAAATCACAACATAATTGAAATATCATTCAACTAGTCTGTGATTAAAATTCAAAATTAGGAAATGAATCCATAACCTAATCAGTTTTCAATCCTAAACACATTCATAATCATGAAAACTGAATAGATGATTGAAGAAAAAAGTGAACATTCACACAGAATTTGAAATACTAAACCAGAACTCAAATTCCCTTTTGCTTGGACTAGATCCTTGGATTGATTGATTGTTTAGCCTTCCATGATCATTATCAATGGAAGACCCACGAAATCAGTGCAAGAGCAATGCAGAAAAGAAACGAAAATGAAGAACATTCAAGAACAATGAAGAATAATGAAGAACAATTGAGAGAAAAGGTTTTAATTCTGGAAATTTCTAAAGTGTAATGTAAATTCTAATTTTGCTAAAATGTAATGTGTTATTTCACTAACTAATTGCACTAGCATATAGTGACTAAGTCAATAGGAAAGGATGGGTCATGAGTAGGCCCATCTAATCTAATTAATTATGCTAATTACACCACTAAAAACGCAACTCGCAGCCCAAAATTCAAGTACAATGGTTCTGACTTCCAAGCCTAAATGACCCTCCAAATGATAGAATTGGCCTTGGCTTATCTCTGAAAAACTTGTAGATCTTTTTCTTATATTTTCAAGGACTATTCGTATGCTCCATTCAGAGTTCTGTAGAGCTCTGTAGGTCCTGCACAAGGAAGATAGGTCAAGTGAACATCAAATCCGAAAATAAGCAACAATTAGCAATTAAGCCCACTTGCTTTTCTATGACAAAAACTGAATTAGAATGAGAAAATAAAAGTCCAAGAGAAGTCAAATAAGCTAGAAGAATAGAAAAATATTTAACTAAGAACATTCAATCAATGGGTGAGGCATCCTATGTGACTGGGATAGAAATATTCTGTGATAAATCACAAGGATTGTTGGGTTTGTCTTAGAAAGCATATATTAATAAAGTTTTAGAGATTCAGAATGCAAAACTGCTCATCGTCTCCAGTACCAATTCAAAAAAGGAGACAAGTTTAGTCTCATGCAATGTCCTAAGAATGAATTGGAACGAAAGGAAATGGAAGCAATTCCATATGCATCACTTGTTGGGAGCTTAATGTATGCTCAGACTTGTATGAGACCAGATATTAGCTTTGCAGTTGGAATGTTGGGAAGATACCAGAGTAATCCTGGTATGGATCATTGGAAAATAGCAAAGAAAGTTCTGAGATATTTGCAAGGCACTACAGGTCATATGCTTACTTATAGGAGGTTTAGCAACCTTGAATTTATGGAAAAGTGCGAAGCAGTCTGTAATTGCTGCATCCACTATGAAAGCTGAATTTGTGGCATGCTTTGAAGCCATGGTTCAGGCTAAATGGTTGCGGAACTTTATTTTAGGGCTTGAATTGGTCGACAGTATTGATAGGCTGCTGAAAATTTATTGTGATAATTCTGCATTAGTCTTCTTTTCTAAAAATGACAAGTATTCAAAAGGTGCTAAGCATATGGAATTGAAATACTTTGCCATTAAAGAAGAGGTTCAGAAACATAGAGTGTCTATAGAGCATGTTAGCACTAATTTTATGTTAGTTGATCCCTTGACAAAGGGATTACCGCCCAAGACATTTATTGGTCATGTATGTAGTATGGGCATTATGTCAGCTAATGAATGTTGATCATTAATGTAATTGTTGACTATTGACAACTCTGAATTCAATGATGTTTAAGTTTCTGAAAATTATCTTGTTTTCAAATTTATGTATACATGCATATATGAATGATTATTTTGAAAAAACAGGATTTGTCCCTAATGAAGACATAATAGTATTATTGTGGGACATTATGATGTAAACTTCCATTACAGTATCATATTAGGAAGAAGAGCTAATAAAGTGGTACATGGAAGGATAATTGTTGATAAAGCAATTATCTTAAATGTATTAAAAGGATAACTGTTGATAAGTGCAGTTATATTAAACGTAGTGGTTCAATTTTCTTATAAATAAAGATCTAGAAAACTGAATACATTCATTGTCTGCCCATGAGAGTTTTATCCCATCCTTATCAAAGAAGATACAAAAACTGAAAGGGTTAAGACTCTGAGAAAGCATTATACCATAAAAGATCTTCCGCAATTATGGACAAAGGTATGTTTATGTGAAACTCATGAATTCTAAAGATCCTTTTTCATGTTCTTGATGTGATTGTTATTGAACATGAAATTACAGATTAAAGTTTACAAAAAAGTCTCTAACAACTTGATATTTCCACTTTCTGGTTTCCAAGTCAATGATCTTGAAAATCAAGAGATGTTTTTCAAGCTCATTTTGAAGTTGCCCTGACACTTTGAGATTAAATTAATCTATTAAGAATCCACCTATCAGACCAAACCTTGATGTTCATACCATTCCAACCTTCCACATTAAACCCCTTTCAACAATGGTTCGAGCAGAACATAAGCTAGCCCACACATAGCTAGGTTGGTGGCCCCTATTAGCTTTCATGGCCATACACTAAGCGAAATATTTTGCCTTCAGCACTTTTAATGAGAGTTTCTGGATGTTTAAGAATACTTCATCATTGCTTTGTAAGAGGGCTTGGTTGAAACTTGTCACCATTCTAAAGCCCAGACCTCCACTCATTTTTGGGAAAGCCATCTTATCCCAACACTGATAGTGAATTTTCCTATTCTCTACATCCCCATTCCAAAATAATTTAGCTATTAAAGCTTCAATTTCATTACAAATAGAAAGAGGCAGTTTGAAACACAGCATAACATACGATGGAATAGTCTACACCAACACCTTGATTAGGATTTCTTGACCTACCAAAGATAAACATTTCTCCTTCCACCCTTTTAGTTTCTTTCAAACTTTATCCCTCACTTTTTGAAACATCTGAGACTTTGAATTACTAGTCATAGTTTGCAGTCCCAAGCATGTCATGTTTCTTTCCATTGTCTTAACACCAAGGAGCATTTGGAGCTCAATTTGTCTGGTACTAGGGACCTTTTAGCTGCAAGACAGTTGAGACTTTTTAAGGTTCACCTTCTGGCCCAAGGAAAGCTCATGCCTCCTCAGTAGGTAGGTGAAATTGGTAGGAAGCTTTCTCTAAAGTAGCTTTGGAGAAGATGATAATATCATATGGTTACATTCTACCTACCTTTTTATTAGGCCCGACAAGGTTTCAACACAAATAATGAAAAGATATTGAGAATGGGGTTCTCCCTATCTAAGGCCCCTATTCAGATGAAAACCTTATGAGGTTGAACATTCACCATGACTTGTCAAGAAACCGAGGTAACACACCGCATAATCAAGTTCAAGATCCTCTCCAGGAAGCCCATACTTTTCATGACTTTTTGGAGAAACAATCACTCAATCCTATCGTATGCTTTCAGCATATCAACCATGATAGCCATGATGCCTCTCCTCCCTTTAGTGATATTCTCCAGACAATGTAAAGCCTAAAAAACTAGTACCCCATTACTAGTGATTTGTCTATTTTCCACAAAAGTTCCTTGAGTTTTATCCATGATGCTGGACATGAAGGGTTTAAGCCTATTCACAATTGTCTTTGATATAATTTTGTATACCACATTGCATAGACTTATGGACCGAAATTGAGACACATGGTTTTGTCTCTTGAACTTAAGGATTAAAGCAATGTGTGTGCCAAACAAGTCGCATCCCCACCAACTATCTCATAATAGTTCTAATAAAACATAGCTGGAGTTCCATCAAGCCCAATGGCTTTTGAGGGCTGCATTTGGAAGAGTGTTTCCTTGATGATAAACTACTTTTTGAGTGGTATTTTGTACGAGATTTTGTGTCATTCTGCATGTATTTTCTCAGTGGAACTCACATTTGAGCACTAGTTTTGTATTGCAAAAATACAACCATTCAATTGAGTAAAAAAGTTGGACATTGCACAAATTTATAAAGACTTAAAGACTCTACACTTGATAACGGTCGTCGTACATTAACAATGATCATGGTAATCAGCACAACCACAATAAAGTGATAAAAACCTCCAAAATAGCGTCAACATTCAACAACGATCATAGTCAAATCATAAGGGTCATGGTCAACTTATGAGGGTTGAGGTTAAATCATGAAGGCCATGGTAAATTCATGATGGTCGCGGTAAATTCATGAGGGTCGTGGTCAACCAAGAGAGCCATAATCAATCTATAATGGCTCAAGGCTTAAATTTTACTTCCGACCACAGTCGTAGTATGCCTTTTCGTGCATTTATCATTTGGAAGCGCTATATAGAGGTCTTTGTCTCTGTAATAAATATTATTCAACTTTATATATTTTACGAATTTGAGAGAACCTTAAGTGTTTTTGAGAGATAAAGAGCATGAAATACACCGCTAGGACCAATTGTGATCATCGTTCCTACCTATTGCTATGCCTACGTCTATTCTTTATAGGATTGTTAGTTTTGCTTTGACCATGAGTGGCTGGTCCCCCTAGTGGGGGGTTATGATGTGATTTTCCATTTGTACTCCTTTCCTTGTTCTTAATGGAATTTCTCATTGTTTATATGTTAATTAATTATCTTCCTTATTTTAATGTTATTTGGAACCAATCATTCCAATATTTAATCGATTACATAATAGTGATCATATGCATGTAATTGGTAAATTTAGGTAGAGAATGTTTTATACGAAATTGCATGATCAAACTGTTGGTTAATCTCTAATAGATTAGTTATATTTAATTAGTCATCCCTAAAATTGATTTTATGCTTTGACTTAAATTGATAGATCCATGATCATTGGAGTATTGATTTAAGTAAAAAAAAAAAAAAAGGCATCTTCTGACCTTGATCATAGACTTTAGTTGATTTTGAGAATCGGTAATTAATTGAGGGAGCAATTTCATTAGGACTAGGATTGGGGTAAAATTGGTACTAGTGAGTCATAACCCCTTACCACTTTTATCATAACTCAAAACCTCTCTTTATATTTGTTTATTTGTTTTCTTATAAAGAAAATCAAAACCATAAAAATATTTAAATCCTCTTTTAAAAATCTCTATTGTTAGTTTAATAAACTTAACTAATTGGGAATACAACTGGTCCTTTAGGTTCGATATCCAAACCTTTAAGCCTATTGTTACTATTGCGTAGGGTACATTTGCCCTTTTGCGAGTCTAACACATTTTACGTATCAAGTTTCTAGTGCCGTTGTCGGGGACAAGTTACAGAATTCCCAACTAGTTTAATTTTGTTAAACCAAATAGTTTTGTTTATAGAAATTCTTTTATTATTTATTTAAGTTTTTGCTATTTATTTTTATTTCTCATTGCACTTGATATTCCCTCTGTTTTATAGTGCATGCAAACTAGATCCCAAAATCTACCACTGCAACACGAACCTAATATTGACAAGCTAATCCGAAAACTTTATGCAAAAGTTTGTGAAAAGAGAGAAAAAACAATGGCAACTAATCAGGCTCAGACACTGATGGACTACCTTGCCCCTACTTTGGGGGACACCAATGCCGTTTTATTGCTTGAGCTATCAAAAAGAGTCACTTTTGACTTCAAGCATGGGCTTTTACAAATGCCAAAGAATAACCTGTTCAGTGGTGCTACCCATGATGATCCTATATAGCACCTATGAAAGTTCATCAAGCTGACTAACACAATGAGACAAAATCAGATATCAACGAAATACATCAAACTCTATGCTTTTCCATTCTCTCCAAATTAGAAGGCATGGGAATGGTTGTGTGCATTGCTAGAAAATAGTATCACCACATTGAAACAATGTACAAGTACATTCTTAAAGAGGTATTTCTCTCCCATAAAGATGAACCATGTATAAGGGACATTGGGAATTTTTTGGAGAGGGATCTAAAGAGTCTACCTGAAGCATGAGAGAGATTGCAAGAGTTGATTAGAAGTTGTCCACATCATGGTTTCTCCCCACAAAGGCTAGTTTACATTTTCTATGGTGGAGTGTCCTCACACAACATGACAAGTTTAGATGTTGCTTATAGGGATAACCTAATGTTAAACCCCCCTATTGATGCCATCAAGATCGTTGAAGATATGTGCTCTAACCCCTATAACAACATATGGGATAAGAGGATTGTCCAAATTGAATTGAGAAAACAGATGAAAGCTCTGACCCTCATGAGAGCTCAAGCCCAAGTCCCCATCACTACACCTTCATTCCCAACTTGTGATAGATGTGGGATTATGCATGGGTTAGGAGACTGCACTGTTGATGACAAGCTATTTGCAACCATGTATTAGATTAACTTTGTTGTGGAGGAAACAATTCTTACAATCAATACCCCAACAATTACAATCAAGGACATAGCTTCAGGCAGAATCAAGGGATGTATAAGCCTCAACCCATGCAAGATCAGAGGCCTAGACAAGAGGAGAGACAATCCAATCTTTAAGAGACCATGTTTCAATATATGGCCCAGAATGACCAAAGAATGCAGTTGGTGGAGTCTCAACTGACCAACATACAATCCCTCTTGTCAAATAGACAACAAGACAACCTCTCTTTGTAACACCCTGAAATTTTGATAACTGAAAAATAGATGTTTGATGTATTTGTTGTGTTATTTGATTATTTGATAAGTTTAGATTAGTTGAATTGTTGGGTAAATTACCCTTGTGCAATTGCTTGGTACGTTAAGTTATGTGGAGTTTGTTGAGCTGCGCTGAAATTGTGTAATTTTGAGTTTGACCCAAAAATATGTTTTACTAAAAGTACCATTCTGGATTGTTTAACCGTTGGATGGACTTAAACTTTTAAAGGTAGGTTCTTAACCTATATATGCAAAGGCTGACCGCTAGGATTCTCGAAATAAAATCTGTAGAGGGAGATAATAATTTTTCACTTAACTAGAAATTGTAAAATTAGGCCAGCTTGCCCAGGCGAAAGCATGCAACAACCTCCAAATCACAAAAATGGATTCTTTCTTCCTCCAAAATAGCACCCAACCCCCTTCCCCTCTTCCTCCACCAGTCACGACCATCGGTGACCACCACTAGCCATCGTCGCTTGCCGTTGGACCACCACACAGAGAGGAACCCTTTAATCAGAGTGGAATCTTCTTCAAAACTAAATTCAAGGATTCTATAGAGAACGGAACCTCCAATCTTCATTTCTTGGTTTCTTTGAGGTAATCTTGGTTTCCTTTATCTTCTTCTAGTTGTTTAATCTTCTCTTAGTGTCTCTTGGGTTTTAGGTACCGTTATTGGGAGTTTTACACATCCTTTGAAAACCCTTTGAAATCGAGATGTTGTAAAAGTCTTCTTTTTATGAAATTGATTTCATTTTTGTGATCCTTGTTGAACCCCAATCACATTGGTGTAATCGGAATTTCAAAATGATGTCTTTTGATGTGAACTCTCAACACACCGTTTAGCCCCTTTTCAATTTGAGTGGGTATTTGACCCCAAATGTTAATTTTGACCTTGCCTTTGAAATCTATACTAAATTATCTTCAATTTGGTATATAGAGCTCTACGTTTGGGCCAAAGCACGTGAACTTGAGAGATCTCAAAATGACACTACTAGGAGCTAACAGAGGGAGATAGATGGGTAAGGGGAGCTTATTATTTAGTTATAGTTTTGGTACCATAGTTGGGGGCCAGGGAGTCCAACTGTGAGGATATCTGTCTTTCCCTGTTGTGTGCTGGTTTTCAAGGAAAAACTAAGTTTTTTACTAATGGGATGCGATGAATTTATGATTGATGTGTGTTTGTTCTTGTGTGTGTTCGTTTTCAAGAAAAACTGTGTTTTTAACTAAAAGGGTGCGATAAATTTGCTTGTTGATGGATAAAACTATGAATGATGTTGATGTAATGATTGAATTTTTGGGAAAAGTCTTAATTACAGATGAGAGTCTGCCTGAAATTTTATAATGCGTCCTCCTATTTAATTCTTTATTAAATTTTTAAATGGGCATAAAAGTGTGTTTTCTATATTCTAGTCTTCCTATTTAATTTAGAATTTTTCTAAAATACCAGTCTCATGGTAATATGGATTGTAAATGAATGTGATAATGTTGATTGAAATGATGATGATGTAATGAGATAATGTTGATATAGTTGATGATGTTGAATAGTGTTGTTTATGACGATGATATTGAAATAAAATGATGCTAATGTTGTTGATGATATTGAAATTGACATGTTATTGATGTGGTTGGTGATGTTTAAATGAGATAATCATGATGTGGTTAACGATGTTCAAATGAAATAATGTTGATGTGGTTGATGATGTTGATATGAAATGGGTTTGATATGTATAATGATGATATTGAGATGATGTGATGTGGATGTTGATAATGACATTGATGAGAGATAATGTTGATGTGAATAATGTAATTGTGTGATGTGGATATACATGGATACCCATGGGGGTGCATGATGGATTACCCTTGCGAGGAAGGATGTGTTCCTAGCCAAGCCATGCATTGATGGTGCCCATGGTTGTATGATGTGTACGTCCACCTAGGATGCAATGACCGGTTGGTTACCCTTGCGAGAAAGGATGTGTTCCTAGCCATAGTTAGTGCATCGGTGAGCCCACATTGGTGTGTTATGTATGTACATGAGGGGTGCATGACAGGTTACCCTTGCGAGAAAGGATGTGTTCCTAGTCGGGTCATGCATTAATGGTGCCCATGTTTCATACTTCATGTGCATAGATGGAAATAGAATGAAGGCACGCACGTACCTATGGGTTTCAGTGGGTTGAAAACGTAGGTACTGAGGGGTCATCAGGTTTGGAATTTCCTAGCAACGCTGGCTGATCATCGGGGAGGAATGGCCAGTGCACGACAAGGTGACCCTGATAGGCGGTGAATCATTTTTCCTATAAGAGGCTATTTCTGGGATATGGTACCACATTGCATGCTGATAGATGAGTTAGTGCATGCTGTTGGATATAGGGGGAGCAACAAGAAGAATGAAGCTTTTGACTTAGAAGAATGTTTTGAGCTTTTCACATGCCTTGAAGATTGAAATCCAAATTGAAGTGTATGAGAAGCAAATCTGTTGATTCTTGCATTTGCATGCATATAATCATTTACATGCTTAATGGTTTTCATCAAAGAATCAAAGCTATTTCGAAAAAGATCTAAATGGGTAATGTTTTTGGAAAAATGTAATTTCACTGTTTTAATCGATTACCCAGAAGATTAATCGATTATTTAAATGTTTAAAACTGGAAAAGCTTTGATGAACAGTTTAATTGATTACATCACGGATTAATTGATTATTTGGTTCATGTTTAAAACTGGAAAAGCTTTAATGAATATATTAATTGATTACCAACAATTTGTAATCAATTACATAGTATAAATCAAAAGTAATACATTGCTGCTTTAATCGATTACCATTTACAGTAATCGATTATACAAGCTATCTTGAAATCATGTTTTCACTAATTTAATCGATTAACATCATTCGTAATCGGTTTTGAAAAAAGCTTGCTTCATTGCCTTAATCGATTACCAAATATTGTAATCGATTACACTAGAGGCTTAGATACAAAACTTCACTGCTTTAATCGATTACAGCTCGATTTAATTCGTTGTGAAACCCAGAATTAAGCCTTAAACACTTTAATCGATTAAATGCTAATTTAATCGATTACATGGCTCGTTTTAATCGATTATTGGGCACGTGTAATCGATTACAGATTGTTACAAAACTTTGTTATAAATAGAAAGAAGGCTTAGCTTGAAACTTAACTTGAATACTTCGAAATTTCTGAATACACACAAGCCTTCACAAAGTTCTAAAGTGATTTTCTGGGTTTACTTACTTCTTGTCCAACTCTTTAATCCTAATAGGAATTGTATGATTTCTTGGGCAAGATATTTCAAAAGAGTAATGGAGAGCATGTTCTGAAAATCTGTTTCTGCATTCAACCTTGATTGGTAACTCATATGCATTCATATTCATTGGATCATCATGTTGTTTCTCTCCTTAATCTTTGAGTGTAATTTCATTTTTGTATTTTCTGTTATTTGATGCTATTGTAAAGGATTCTTTGAAACTTGTTCTAGAGTAGTGTTCTCTAGGGAAGAACAGAGTAGTGTTCTCTTGTTCTTGATCTTTAGGAGTCTAATAGGGTTTTAGATTTCCATTCTTTATCTAGGGTTGATAAAGAGAGATTGTTGTAAAGCTTGTAAGAACAGAATTTTATAATAGTAGAACTCTAATCTAGTGTTGATTAGAAGAAACTGGATGTAGCTTCTCTTGAGAAGTGAACCAGTATAAATTGCTTGTATTGATTTTCTTATCTCTATCTCTTCAAGTAATCTTGTTCATTTGTTCTTGGTGGTATTATCATTACTCAACAAGTTCTGTTTTGAGCTATTGGTTTCTTGTGCTGAGTAACTTGATTGATTAAAAGCATTCTTGGTTTAAAAGTGATTAAGATCCTTTAACTCTGATTTCATAAATAATTTTAAAAGACCAAGTTTAAACCAATTCACCCCCTCTTAGTTATTGTGGGTATTCCTATTGTTTTCACATGCATCATTCTATGCATGATTGTTTGAGTTGTAAAATGCATTAGACGATTGGTTTGTTGAGTGTGTATTGGAATAATGGATTTTTGTTAATGATTATGGTGGATAATATCGTTTCCTTCCCAACTGTTGTTATCTGATGTTTGTTGGTTTTAATAAACTTACCCTTGCATTTGTTGTATCGTGCGGTTGGTACCTGTGATGATCATGAACCTTCGTTCGTGGGAGCAGATGAGCAGCAGTAAGTGACCTAGGAGGGAGATATTCTTTTTGGTTGGAACCGCTTAACTGACGTGATAATGTTCGAATTCATTTTGGAAAATAGTTGTTTTATTAATCAACTTTTTCTTAGTTAGTCCCTTGATTCTTTTGTTGGTCATGTAAATCCAAATGTAAATATTTGTAAATACAACTAGATTATGTTCTGACATGTGAATAATATGTAATGTTTCAAATGTACATCCATATGTATCAATTTATGTACTTGTTCCATTGTATGATAATTGTATTATCGCAAAAAAAAAAAAATTACTACCATTTCCATAATCAAATTAATGGAGTTTTCATTAAAATTTGAAATTCACACGATATAGAGTTAGTGATATCGTAGCGACGAGGCGGGTCATTACACTCTTTGCAACCTAAACCAAATCCTAAAAGGAAGGATGTCAATGCCGTGATGACTAGAAGCAAGAGGATTCAAGAGGACTCTAAGGAGAAGGAAGATTTTTTTCCAAAAAAGCTGCAAATGACATCTTTACTGAGAAGGACCAAGCACTTGGAACAGTTGAGGTTCCTACTGATGGGAATCTAATGGCAAACAAGAAGGGTGAGAAGGAGGTATTGACACCTCCTCGGATAAGTGTTCCCTTGCCTCAAAGATGAAAGACAAGAGTGAGGATGAACAATTTTCTAGTTTTGTTGAGAATCTTAAAAGGGTACATACTAATATCCACTTCTATGAAGCAATTATTCAAATGCAAAAGTACGCCAAATATTTAAAAGAAATTCTTTCAAATAAAGGAAAGTTGGCGGACTTTACTATCATTGGTTTCAATGAAGAATGCTCTGCTATAGTTTTAAGGAAGTTGCTACCTAAGCTTAGTGATCAAGGTAATTTTTCAGTACCTTGTACTATTGGAAACTTACAAATTAATAGAGCTTTATGTGATTTGGGTGTTAGCATTAATCTGATTCCTTATTCTGTCTAGAAGAAATTGGGATTATAATAACCCCAACCCACTAACATTTATCTTTTGTTAGTAGACAAGACTCATACTTATCCGCTAGGAATATTGAAAAATTTGCTGGTTAAAGTTGGAAAATTCATTTTCTAGCTGATTTTGTGATTTTGAACATAGAGGAGGATGAAGAAATCCCATATATTTTGGGCAACCCTTCCTCTACACTCGGGGGTTTTGATTGATCTCTAAAAAGGGAAAATAATTTGGAGGTTGGATGATGACAAGGAAGTGTTTAAAGTGTTTGATCCAACAATTAACTCCTTCTCCTCCCCTACATGTAATTTTGTGCAAGCCACCAATAAGATGAAGACTATTATGGTTAAACCTCACCCAATTTTGGGGAAGTTAGACCCTTAAACGAAGAAAGTCATTCCAAAAGGCCTTGGATGGAGAAAGAAAAACGGAGATAACATCATCATTCAAGCTCTTGGTTATGGAGTGGATGATTATACTAGAGAATCAGTGCAAAAAGGGACAATCACCTTATTCAAGGGTGGTTGATTATCAACTCGATTATCACCTTGTTCTAGGAGGCAACCTGTGACTGGTATTGATTTAACTATGCTTTGTCGCATGTTTTCTTTTTTATTAATAAGACAATTTTCCTGTTAGTACTACTACGGTCGTGGTCAATTAACCATGACCTAGGCAATTTTTGTTAGTGTTTATAATGACCATGGTCATGCCACCACGACCATGGTCATTTAATAAAAAATTAGTTTCAGTTTGAGTTTATTGTTATTTTTATTTTATTTTAGTTTCAGCCTTTATTTCAAGTTGTGTTTCATTAATTAGTTTATTTTTATTCAATCCTTCATTTTGTCGTTATTTTGTTCTTATTTAGATACATTGAGGACACGGGATATTTTAAGTGTAAGGAGAGATATCATTGCCCCCTACTGTGAGGTTTCTGTGTTATATGTGAATTGTTGCATTATTCGTGTTCCATCATTGTGGTAAAAATTTCTTGTAATTGGGTTTAGAATTTTGTTTTTCAGTTATTTCCTTGTTAATTTTTTTTGTGAGTATTGGGGTTATTGTTACTTTCAACAAATTCAATTTTGATGTTTTTTGCACATGATCTCTAATGAAGTGATGTCTTATCTCTATGTGTTTTGTCCTAGAATGCATGATTGGATTCTTGAAGATATTGATAGCACTTGTATTATCACATAGAAGTGGAATGTGTTGAAGTTCCACACCAAAATCTTGGAGTTGTTGCTTCAACCATAAGCTTTGAGCACAACAACTTCCAGCTGATATGTACTCAGCTTCAGCTGTTAACAAAGCTACACATGATTGCTTTTTGCAATGCCAAAAGATTAAAGAGCTTCCCAATAGATGACAAGTACCACTTGTGCTCTTTCTATCCAATTTACATCCTGCAAAATTAGAGTCAGAGAATCGTATTAAGCTAATTGTTGTACCTTTTGGATACCAAAGCCCCACTTTTGGTGTAGACTTTAGATACTTTAAGATCCTTTTTACTACAGTTAGATGAGACTCTTTAGAATTGGCTTGATATCTAGCACACAAGCAAACACTTAACATAATGTCAGGTCTACTTGCTGTAAGATAAAACAATGATCCTATCATTCCTTTATATCTTAACTCATCAACTCTTTTCCCTTTTTTCATCTGAATCTAGATAGGTAGAAGTTGCCATTGGTGTTGCTACAACTTTGCAATTTTTCATGTCAAACTTCTTTATCATTTCCATGCAATATTATGATTGTCAAAGGAAAGTTCCATTCTTCATCTGCTTAACTTGTAGTCCTAGGAAGAATGTGAGTTCTCCCATCATAGACATTTCAAACTCTTTCTGCATGCTAGCTGAGAATTCTTTACACAAAGAATGATTAGTGGAACCAAAAATAATATCAACATAAATTTGTATGAAGAGTATGTCTTTGTCTCTTCTTTTGATGAACAAGGTTTTATCCACTTCTCCACTTGTGAATGATTGATCAAGCAAGAACTTGCTCAACCTCTCATACCAAGACCTTGGAGCTTGTTTCAAACCATATACAGCTTTTCTCAATCTGTAAACATGATTAGGATATTGATGATCTATAAAACCAGGAGGCTGGTCAACATATATCTCTTCATCAATATAACCATTAAGAAATGCATTTTTCACATCCATTTGAAACAATTTAAAATTCAACATACATGCATATGCAAGAAGTAATCTTATGGTCTCTAATCTAGCAACTGGAGCATAAGTTTCATCATAATCAATGCCTTCCTCTTGGTTGTAACCATTTGCAACCAATCTAGTTTTGTTTCTTATTATGATGCCACTTTCATCCAGCTTGTTCCTAAAAATCCACTTAGTGCCAATAGGTGCGTGAGTGAAAGGTCTAAGGACAAGTTCCCAAACATTATTCCTTTTAAATTGATTTAACTCATCATGCATAGCAATTAACCAATGTTCATCTGCAATACAACATCGATTTTTAGGAAAATTGACGTTGTCGGGTGTACAACAACATTGATTTTTCTAAAAATCGATGTTGATTTTTGCATATTTTACATTTTTTTGGTTTATTTCTTACTATACGACGTCGATTTTTAAGAAAATCGATGTCGTGTAATGTATGTTAACATCGGTTTTGAAAATCCAATGTTAATATTGATACTTTTAACGTCGACGATTTCAACATCGGTAAAAAAAACCGATGTTGAAAGTAAAAAAAAAAAAAAACGATGTTAAAAACCTAATTTTTAGTGGTGAAGTGTAATAATGATGATTGAGAAATGGGTAAAGGATAACACTAATGATTGACCAAGGCTCAATAAAAACTAAGAGTGCAACACTAATGCATACCCCATAAGTACCATTATGCACAAAACCATGCCCTTCAAATTGCTACACCCCACGTGAATAATCATAGCCTTGAAAGGTATAAATAATGAATACATTAGGAGCCACATAATTAATAGAATAGTGTGTAAATTTAATTTAGCCAAATAATTGATGAGATTGTTTAGTTTAATTACCTCAATGTAGATTTTTGAATGAGGTTTGGTTTTGCTATCTAGGGACAATGTCTTGTTTGTGTGGTATACCCACAATTTGTGTATATACCATCTTTAAAACTATAACATTCACTTATGGGTAAATTGTAAGGCTTAAGATGATGAAAATTGGAGATGTTGAGTGGGAGTTCAGTGAAACCAAATGTTAAGTCCAATGGCATGTTCCTTGATGAGGTTTTCTTGAAAAGTAAAAAAAATGCTCCAAAGACATTTTATCAATTAATAGAGGAAATCTTGATAAAATATTTTACTACATGACAAGGTACTAATGATAAATATGGTATAATAAGCTATATAAATTTGAATTGGCAATATGAAGAGTTGAACATTGTTTAGTTTATCTTGAAACCATAGAGGATCTTATGGTCCCATAATGGGATAATTAAGTTTCTAAATGTGTATGCCTTTGTTTGATAAAAGACATACATTACAAAGTTGTTGTTTTTTGTCCTAGTTCATATTTTCTCGGATTGAGAACTAGTAGTAGGCATAATATAGACAACAATAGCATCGTGAGAAATGTTAATTGTTTAGCACATTGGAATACAGAAGCTTACAACGCAAAGTATGCACAAGCTGCAATAAATTGAGCTTTTGAAAAAAGTGAGACCTTTCATACATGTGGCTCCATTAACATGCATGATCATGCCATGAACATGGTGAGTACAATAAACTTGTTTGATATTTCTTTGTAACTTAATAATTTTAAGATTAAATGTTTATTTATTTACCATAAATGTTTTTTCAGGCAATGAAGTTTGGTCACTCAATACATATTGATGAGGTCTTTCAGGAGACTAAAAGTTGTCTTTGCTTGAATAACAAGAAGAATTTCAAAGAATATATTCTCAAGCTAGGTCTGAAGCTACATCATCTTTTAGCGAATCAGAGAGTAGCCTCTTGACCCTACTTTGGAGGAGAGTATTAGGTCTAGGTGTTGGGCCAAAGTTATTGGTGGAAAGACCAAGCAATGACTCTACGGGGTTGAAGACCTTGCTTGTGATTATCAAGGTGGACATAGTAGCCTCAAGCAAAGAAGGAAAGCATGAAGTAGTTTTTCACCTGATTCAGAAGAGATTATCCAACTGAGACAACGACTTTCACAAATTGAGTAGGAGATTTGTCGGACGAGGGAGGAAAATGAGCGGTTGAATTTTTTCAATTTTAACAACAATAACAAAAGTTTCAATCAATTGTTATGAAGTTCCTATCACTTGACGCACATAATATCTTTGAACAAAACCAATAGTAAAACAGCCACCAAAAGCAGCAAAATGATCAGCATGAGCAACAACAAAAAAACCAGCAGCAACCACACTCTCCAGATTATGATAATTAGTTGATTGTATGAAAAGACTTATTGCTTATCCTTTTTATGAATGTTATTTTAAATTTGTGGTAGATTTTAGTTTATGAATGACTTGACTTGTTAAAGACAGTTATATATTATTAATTTGTAGGATAGTAATTTTTTAGTTGAATTATTACAAAAATTATGCTCTATTAAATTTATTATTGATTTGTATATGCTATCATTATAGAATATAAATTTGTAGTAGCATATAATAAATAATAACCAAATAATATTTTAAATATATAAAAAAATATCAGCTACCAAATTATCGACAAACAATATGTCTATAATGTGTAAAATAATCAAGGCATTCGTTGTTTGTTTCTGGCAGATTATCTATTGTTAGTAGTATTAACAAATATTCCATCGAAAAACATAGTTACACCATTACCGATGGAACATCCGTCGAAAAATGTAGTACTCTTTACCTATGGATTATTTGTCGAAAACAAAAGTCATCATTGCCATCGAATAATCCGTTGAAAACAAAAGGCACCATAGTTGACGGATTATCCATTAGAAACAAGAGACATCATTACCAACGAATTATCTATCAGAAATTTCGAACGAATAAGTCTGATGGATAGTCTGTCAAAAAAATAATTTAGACAAAACTCCAACAAAACTTTTTTCTGACAGATTTCAGTTTGTTATAAATGTATATTGACTGACAGATTTTTAACGTTAGTGGTGGAGAGAGGAAGGAAAGGGAGAGGGAGAAACATAGTGATGGGAGAGAAGAACAAGGTAATGAAGGTGGAGTTGAGGGAAAAGGTTGTCAAAAAGTTACACATAGAAAGTATGTAAAAAAGACATTCAAACATACTTCTTCAAACATTCAAAGATATGGAAGAGTTAAAGAGGTGTTCTTGGCAAATAAGAAGAATAAGCAGGCAGAAGTTATGGATTTATGCATTTTTTGGGAGTACGAAATTTGAAAGTAATTAAAAGAGAATTAGACAAATTTTCTTTGGAAATCATAAAATGAATGTTAATCTTCCCAAGTTCAATAGGTCACATTGGTCTGGTAATAAAAGATCCCACCAAACAAAACTCAAGGGAAAAATGTTATGAGGTTCAATCGTTCTCCAAATATCTAGGAAAACAGATTCCAAGCAATAGTGGCTCAACAATAGCAAGGTAGGTTGCAAAGAACATATCAAAACAAAGTATGGAGGGCAAAATAGGAGCATAAGGCAGCGAAGGAAGAGGATGGCTGGAAAGGAATGAAACTCAATGTCAAAGTGAAAGAAAACGAATGGTTTTCAAAGTTTTGGGTGGATACTTTATTGGAGATGAATATGTTTAATAAACTAGACGACTTATACATAATGGATGGTTAGAAGGAAGTCACTATGAGGTATATGGGGGGATATTTGATATTGATTTCTGGCATTGAAGGGGAAAGAGTACAAGAGCTGACAAGGGGAAAGAGTACAAAAATTATTACTAGAAAATGAGAGTAACTCTGAAGTAAAGTGAAGAAACAACAAAATTAAAATAAAAAGAACTTACAAGAATGAAAAATGAATCCCAACACAATTATTGCATTTTTTTTCTTCTTCTTTTCTTTGCTTGTAATTTTTTTTCTTTTGCCTTTTATACTCCCATTTTTTAACAAGCTACAAATCCCCATAATTGTTTGAAACTCACTCCCAAAACAATTCTAAGGCCTATTTTCTCCCTAAAGTTTAGGACAACATGGTTTTCAACTTTTTGGCTTGTAATGAGCTACAAAATGAAAGAAAAGGTTAAAGGCTCAAAGAGAGTGACAATGGATATCAATGCAAGGTAGGTTTATTTGGCTAGTGGCTAAAACAAAGATGACATAAATCATATCAATCAATGCATGTGCAACAAGGAATGACAAGAGAGACAAGGCAAAACCTAGAGTAATCTAGCACAAGGATGAAATCACACATGAAAGAACATGAATGGAATAATGCAATTCATCCACAAATGCCCAAAAACTCACAAGGCATAATCCTGTCACAATGGTTCACATCAAGCATGAAACTTCTCACTCCAAAAAAAATTGTTACATTTCTCACAATTTATACAAGTTAGAAATCCTATGAAAAACACAAAAATGTTTAAATTCAACAAAAACATTAGAAAACAGCAACTGCAAAATCTTTATTTTTTTAAAATTTATTTTCTGTATGTAAAAATAGTAAAAATGATAAAACAACAATTATAACAAAACAAAAAATAGAAAATAGCAACAAATAGAAACAACATACAACTAAAAATAGAAATAGAAAATAGATACAGACACAAAAACTAAAATAAAATACATAAACAAAAAACAACAACAGATGCATAAAACAAAAAATAGAAAAAACAACAAACAGAAACTGACAGAGGGAATTTCAATAAACGAAAATTGTAGAAACACAAACTAAAATGCAGAAACTTCCAGAGTTTACAAAATAGGTTGAGAAATAAATTCAAGAGTATTAATCCAATTCATTAAATCAAGCAATTCAAATTATCACAATTCTACATATAATGATCATATTATGAAAGTTCAGTCAATGTCATTAGAGGTACTTCAATCAAATCAATCCCTAAATTCATTAAGATCATAAATCAGATTGAAATATCATCCAAGCAATCTGTGATTAAATTCAAAAATAAACTAATTCATTTTCAATCCTAAGCACATTCATAATCATGAAAAATGAAAATAGGATTGAAGAACAAGAAGAACATTCACACAAAATTTGGAATACTAAACCATAACTGAAATTCCTCCTTGCTTGGTCTGGATCCTTAGTTCATTTATTGTTTAGCCTTCCATGATCATCACCAGTGCAAGAGAAACAAAATTTTTGCAAGAAAGGAGAAGAATAGAGTTCAAAGGATCAAGTAAAATGAAGAACAATTGAGAGAAGAATTTGAACCTAAAACTTGCACAAGAAGCTTCTCAAATCTGTTTTGTACAAAATGAAAGGAACTAACTCACTTACTAACTAACAATACTAATATATATATATTGTGACTGAATAGAAGGAAAGGATGGGCCTTGATTAGGCCCATCTAATCTATCTAATTAAGCTAATTACACAAAGTAAAGCCCAATTTTGTAACACAAAGTTAAAGTGGAAAGGTTCTGGCTTCCAAGACTAAAATGTAAGGATGGAAAAACGGGCCTGACTCCGCGGGCCAGCCCGTTTAGTCCACGAAAAAATGTGGTCCAGGTTGATAATTGCAACCCACTAATCAAAATCGGGTCGGGCCGACTAAAATGTGGGCCAAAACTGGGCCCAACGAGCTGTTAATATAAAATAGAAATTCTAAAGAATGAGTGGTTGAGATTTGAGAAGAAATGTTGAAAAAGAAAAAGTGAGAATGGTCAAGGGAATAGTTGTACCATTATAGCCTAGCCTTTAGGCACTTAAGTGAAGTGAGGACTAAGAGAGTGGGAAGCTTCTTTCGTGTTCACTTCTTTGAATCTTCATTCTTCTTTCCACACTTCCACAGTTTCACTTCTAATCTTCCACCGAGATCGAGATCGAGGCACCGTCGGCCACCGCACCGCTTGACGCCATTTGCAGTGCTCCCTCCCTAGACCGTCATCCGCGTCGCGTCTCCTGCTTCAGGACCGCGACCTCAATGTACGACGTTCCACGGTTCCAGACGTTTCACGTCGTGCCTTCATTCCAGTCTTCCAGAGCTTCGTTCCACAGCCCACTCCCAAGAGCGTGACCTGAACCTTGTTTCAGTTCTTGGTTTCGTGACCTTGTTCTCAAATCTCGATCCAGTTCCAGACGTGGTTCACTTGTTCGCTCACAACTCACAAGGCATTCCTGCTGCACCTGTCCAGTATTTGCCCAAGATATGTTTCTTTTAAGTGCTCAATATTTGCCCAAGATATGTTTCTGAATTGAGAAATTTAGATTTATGTGCTTTGTGTGAAAAAAATCAAAATTTTTGTTGCTTGCACACCATGTGTTTGATGATATGCCTGCACAAAGTTTCATTCTTTAGTTTTGTAATTTTTTTGTTTAAGGTTTGTTTGCCTTGAAAGTTAGATATAGGCGTGTAGGAATAAATTAAGAAACCAATTTGAATAGCAACTTATGCATTAAACAGTGCCTCTTTCTTTCTCAATTTACACAACAAGCATAAAAAACCTTGTTGTATGAACATTAAGTGGGCCCGACTGGCCCGCTAGCCCGCTGACCCACCTTAAAGTGGGACGGGCTAGCATTTCTAGCCCACTTTGCAAAAATGGGTCAACCCAGCCCGACCTGTTTTTTTGGTGGGTTGAGCCAGCCCGGCCCGTTTTTGGGTGGGCTGACCCATTTTGCCATCCCTACTAAAATGACCCCTCAAAATGGAGAAATTGGCCCAAGCATATTTTTGACAAAATTATAGCTTTTTTCCTCAGCTTTCCCAGGACTAATTATATGCTCCATGTGGAGTTCTATAGCATCCTATAGGTCCTGCACAATGGTGATAGGTCAAGCAAACACAAAATCCAAAAATAAGCAACAATTATCAATTAAGCTCAATTATTTGCTTAATATGAAAACTTAGATAAGGTGAAAAAATAAGAGTACAAGAGAGGTCAAATAAGCTAAGAAGAGTAGAAAATACTAAACTAAAAATGTTCAATCACTCATTTAAACTAGCTGAACAAGTGGTCAACAACACAAAAGAAGTGGGCCGAGAAAATGTGGTCCATTTTGGCTATTCAAAGCAACAGGGCAATGAAGGGGATGCTATACTTGTTTCTAACAAATTTGAGATTCTTCTAAGACAAGGCTCAAGCAATTCTGCATGTGGAAATATGAAAAAAGCTAGGTCTCTATATCTTGAGCCTACAGATACATTTAAGGACAAAAATGTGTCTGAGAAAGTAGGTAATGGCATGAATGATAAGAAAGATTTATCCGGAGACCTTAATTGTATTGGTGTTGGTAGGGGACCAATGATGTATTGTCCAAAAGAGTCATCTTGTGAGGACTCAAAGGTGGGATAGAGCCAACTATCTAATTTTATGCACATAAGGAGAAAAAGTATTAGACGAGATATTTGGGCATTCAATATTTCAATTAATGTCTGCAATATAATTGAGTGCAATAAAAAATTATGGACACAAATAGAAATAAGAAGGAAGGAAAGATTTGGGAGAAGGGCACGACTATGTTTGTCATGTACAAAAAATCTTGAGATGAGGGTTGGAGTAAAATTCCACCATTGTAATCCATCTAAGCTAAAACCGTGAGAGGCAAGCCTATCTGCACAAGTATTGTCTTTGCGGTAAATTTGACCCACTACAAGAAAACATAGATTTTTTCAACACCATTGCATTCTTCCAACTTTTCTTTAACTGCTAGGGAACTAGATTGTCATCTTTGAAGGCTTGGACAACCAACAAAGAGTCACACTTCAGCCAAAGCTTCCTCTAACCATGAGCGTAAGCAATTTTGATTGCTTTTATGGTATTAGATAACTTGAAAAAGATGATATTTTTTATTTCTTTGCTAAAAGTAAAACACCGTAGAATATTTTCATGATGATCTCTAAAGATCCCACTACAACCAGCTAAACCAGGTGATCCCTTTGTTGCTCTATCTGAGTTGCATTTTATCCAACCTACAACTGGGTATTCCATCTAACCTGATTTATAGTCTGAGGCTTCCTGGGAGGACAGTTTTATTAAAGGACTTTAGTGAAAATGAATAGAATACTTCAACACAACCAAGAGGGGGGTGAATTGGTTAAATCTTGGTAAATAAAAAAAATTTAAAATCAGAGTTAACACAGGATCTTTATCACTTTAAAAATTGTTCCAAAATCAAGAATCAATATTCAATCAAATTCCTTTTCCAAGAAGAATAGAAAACAGAGCATAACTTTCTGTGCAATGAGATTGATTCACAAACAAAGCATTTAAGAGATGAATAGGTGAGAAGAAAGATTAGCCACAGATTTTTATACTGGTTCACTTCAAACACTATGAAGCTACATCCAGTTCTTCTACTCAACACTAGAGTAGAGTTTCACTATTGCAAAAATATTCTTACAAGCAATTACAAGTCTCTCTTTATCAACCCTAGATAAAGTTCAGAAGTCTAAAACACTATTAGACCCTTAGAGACCAAAACCCACACTGAGAACACTACTTAGCTGTCCTTAGAGAAACACTATCTCTAAACATGTAAGAAACCCATTTACAATAGACTAATCTTTACAAAAATTAAAATAACAGTTTTACACCTTCAAAGAATAAGGAAAGATATCACCTGATAATCCAAGAACTCATGCAAATGAATGATTCACAGGTTGAATGATAGATTACTAACTCAATACATTCCTTTCCTTATGCTTTGATGAACAATGATGCTTCACTCTCTTGAATCAAAAACCCATAAGAGTTTGTGAAGACTAATGACCTTTAGAAACTCAGAAAATTCACAGAAGAAAGCTCAAGAACGTTTAAGATTGCCTAATGTTCGAATTATTAAAAGTTACAAAGCACAGGCTGAATGGTTCTATTTATAAATGCTTTCTAACTGAAAATAATCGATTAAACACGCTCCTATAATCGATTATTTAGCATTTGCAATCGATTAAATCAAGATAGTAATCGATTAAAATGATCATGATACATTCTGGGTTTTGACAAAGAACAATTTAATCGATTATCCCGTCACGTAATCGATTAAGACAGGAACCCATGATTTTCTAAATGTACTATGTAATCGATTACTGATTGTTGTAATCGATTAAGGTAGAGTGACCATATTTTCAAGAATGAACAATGTAACCGATTATCACGATGTGTAATCGATTAAGCCAGCAGGTCATGTATTTCTAAGTAAGCATGTAATCGATTACCAAATTCTGTAATCGATTAAGACAAATATTTCTATTTTTCATATAAAGCCTAAGTAATCGATTAATTCGATATGTAATCGATTACAATGATCTTAGTTTGTTTTCTGAAAGACATGATGAACAAAATAATCGATTCCAATACTTATGTAATCGATTACTGCAGTAGAACTTCATTTTTCAAAAACTTAGATTATAAAAAGACCTTTCACATTAATTCCTTTTACTAAGACCTTTAATCTAACAATCCTAGATGAATGATTCATGCATGATATGCTCAATTAGATTATCAGATCATAAACTTCCTTTTACATTAATTAAATTGATCTTCAAGCTTTTCTTGGAACTTTTATCCTTGAGCATGTTGAAAGCACAAAACACTTGAAGCTTGATCCTTGCTCATTTGTACAAGGCTTCACTTGAATCAACATTTAGCCTAGAGAACTCATGAATGGAAGGGAATGTCACACTTCGAGTACAATCTCCAACCAATTTGATGAGGCTCCTCCAGAAAAACTTGGTTGTTGGTTCTGAAATCTAATCTTGTTTTGAGTCCAGAGACCATAAGTGATAGTTGCCAACCTCACATCAAACAATTGAGGAGAGGAATTTGATTGCATAAAGATCAAAAGATCCAGGATAGAATTTCTATTAAGTCTGGTATGAAGCTTGGTATCCAACTAATCCTATATTTTAGATTCGAAATTTGATCTCACTTCAGACTTTGCTTAATCATTCTATTCTAAGTTTGTTGGACATGAAACTTTGGCTTATTTAGATTGTATTTTCGTTTTTGGTCCTAAACTCTTTTTTTAGATAATGGTCCACTCACATTGTCATGAATATGAAGTAATGTTAATGTTTCTTTTTGCATTATATGCTTGATCGATTAATAGACCACTTGGCTAATTCACTCAATTCTTCAACTATACCTTCCTCAGTTTCTCAACCAACCACTTACACCAAGGTAATTCTATGTACATACAAGGCAAAACATTTGAAGCACTCACTCACACCAATATTATGCATATCAAGGTTATTCATGCAACATTGCGTACTAGTTCACATAGATTATCATAACAATTAGTCACCAACATGTGCAATTGTTAATTACTCATTTCACAACACTTAATAAGGTAAATACGTAATTTCGATAGATAATTCCAACAGAATAGAAATTTCATCACATGCTCATTACCATGATTCCAATGACACTAGTTCTAAATTCATACATAGTATTTAATTCTAACAATTTGCTACTCAATGGTCTCAAAGATCAATAAGCAAGGTTATTGTACCTCCAACAATGTTCTCAATTAAACATGCACGCTGATATCATGGCACAAACTTTTTATACTGGTTTGGTCGTTTGGACCTATATCCAGTTATATTTGACCGTCTGAGTCAAATCATTCCACCAAGAACTTTTGATTACAAACACTATGCATATGCGAAAATTCAAACCTTTTTCCTATATTGAACATTACAAGAAAGAAAGAGAAAACACCCTCTTGTTGAACTTTACAACAAGAATATAAAACACCATATTTCATATAACACAATCACAAATTAAAAATATAGATTAAGGAACAAAATCACCAAATTAATGTGACTCCAATATTCTCATCACATTGAGACCACAAGAATTAGCCTAGGCTTGAATCTTTTAGACATGTGAATCTTGTTAATCACCATTGAATTTGGCCAAAAACCATATTCTAAGATGCTGTTACACAAGTCTTGATGCTATTAAAATATTTGGAAGTCCCAAGACTCAATAGAAAGTCAACTATTTATAAACTTTTCAAAATTGTTCTTGTTCATGTTGATTAAATCGCAATGTAATCGATTAAATTGTTCTTGTTATAGTTGGGTTTTAACTGCATAATGATGTAATGATTAAAATAAATTTAATCAGTTATATTAATCTAACAAAGTCATCAATTAAGTTTTGGACTTCATGTAATTGAATACAAAAATCATGTAATCGATTAAATCGGTAAACAAAATCCATTCTGATTAAACACAAGCTTATTGTAATCGATTAATGCTTTAGTGTAATCAATTAAAGCAATAAAACTTGATTTTATAAATAAAAAAAACTTCATTAAACTCAGTGGCGAATATAGGATCCAGAGCAATGGAAGTAATTTATTTTTAATAATAATTATTATTGTTGTTGTTGTTGTTATTATTATTATTATGGTTGTTGTCATGGCCATAATTTACTCATAATTCTTGACATCACAAAAAATATAAAAAAAATGTGATTTATGTGACCGCAATTACGACTGTGATGTAATTACGGTAAGTCAAAAAAAATTCACATTATGGTCGCAACTATTGTTGCAAACTGCAATTTGAAACTATGACTATCATAAAAACATATGATGAAATTAAATGTGTAGTTGAATAAAGTGTAAAAGCACTAAATGAACTAAAAAGAGAGCAAAACATAAGAAGTAAATTAGTCAATGAAAAAGAAAATTTCACAATAGTTGGGAAATTGAGGGTAATAGGTTAAAATTCTAGAATTAGAAGGGGCAAAAAGATAACAACATTGTATATGTACTATGTATATACTTATATTTTTCTTAAAAGTCAAAGGGTGCATTTGCACCCCCTCAAACTAATGTAAGTCCACCTATTATTGAACTTGACTAAGCATTGTGTAATTGATTAACCCGGGTGTAACAAATTATCAAGTGTTGCTAGTACAATCTGAATCCAAAATAAAGGTAAATCAACTTGACTAATCAATTGGTTAACTTCTAAGAGTAATCTAGGCAACCATAAACTAAAATGTTTAAATATTGATTATAGTTCATCGAAGTAGTTTATTAAATATTTTAACTTATATTCTAAATATATGTCCATGCAAATCAAATGGTTAACTTCTAAGAAACTATGAACTATTACAACACACAACATGGCCTTACACCATTGCGCCAACCCTATGGGTTCACACTCTCTTTATTTAAAGAAACTGTAGTCACAAATTAAGATTATTCCATATTTTGTGGTCCAAAAATAAAATGAATAAATATTTTGGATGTTAGAGTAGATCTCACTAGTTGAATTTCTTACATTTTTTGTTCATAAATATTAAACAAAACCAATAGAGGTAATATACATGGAGTAACTTTAAACTTTTACTCTCTACATGAAAATAAAAGATGAATGAATGTTTGATTGATATTACATGAACACCTATGGTTGATTACACAATTTTCAAATTTAATATTGATTATAGGCACCATCATGTCAACTAATTTGACAATTTTTGTGGTCAATGAACTCCCCTTATGTGAACATGTAGTTGTGTTCTCAACTAATCAATCTTCTCCCACATCCTCTTATTCTTAAATCCATCATGATTTTTTTTTTTTTAGATAAATACATCAAACAAATCCTTGTTTGAGATCAAATATCCTAATGTTACTAGTAATTACAACAAGGAATAACATTTAAGTATTTGCATGTAAAAGTCCCAAATTGTGCAAAATATGAAGGAAAAATAAACTTTATAAACCCACTATTAAGATTGTTGGAACAATTCTATGACTTTGTTAGGTTAGGTTGTGAGTGCGAAATGTTGGTTTGTCTTGCTAAACTGATTGAGCTAGATCCCCTTAGATCATCACCTTTTTAAACAACATATTTCAACTTTAGTCATTTGATTGAAAGCTCTATGTTTTAGTATTCGGTGTTGCAACCACATTTTGCTGGTGAAGATTATTATACCCAGGGGCAAAACCATGTATACTAAAGCAGGGGCACTTACCTCCTTAGTCAAAAAAAATGTACTTAGTATATATTAATACACTTATATAATGTTTTCCCTACTAAATTTTTTTATTGTCGTCCCTCCCGTCACATTGCACCCCTTTTGAGAAAATGAATAGAATCAATACACTATTTTTTTATATTTCATGTCTAATAAAAATAGTCAAAATATATAAAATATATAATAAATTTTATCTATAAAGAATATGTAGGCATAAATAGAAAGTTAATTGAGTAGTGTTATTCAATATTGATTCCCTTTTATTTTTCTATTTTCAAAGACATTAGGAGGGAAAAACAAAGCAAATTAAACAACTTGTTTTCTTTTTCTAATCGGTGTTTGTAGTGAGCCTTCTTTTAAATATTGTATTATATTATTTTTTATATATTTGGATTTAGTTTGGCTATAATAAATTAGTTTTAAAATGAGATTAAAGTATGACAATTTAAAAGAACATTTTCTTCATTCTTCAGGAATAAAGATAATTTTGATATATCTTAGTCTTTTCTTATATCATAAATTTTTAAAATTTCACTAAGTACAAATAAAGGATTTTGATTTATCATTACAATTAGTTTTATAAGATATATGTAATATTACTTACAATTTTAGGTAATTATTAATAATAAAAATTAGTGATTTTAATTTCCTAAGCATGCATTAAATTTTTGTCATCCCTAATAAAAAAATTTCTAGTTTCGTCCCTGGTTATATCTCCATACAAGATTGTCTATGATGACTAAAGTATAGCTATAATACAAATAGCTTCTGCACATTTGTAATGAAAGCATATTGGTAAGGATTTAATGAAAATCATATGGGTTGTTTTTCTTAATTATAATATCATATTTATTTTTGAAGTTAGGTTGAAATATTCACTAGTAAACAATTGTTACCCTTTTTGCCAAGTACTGTATTTCATTTAATATCTAATATGAATATGATCTATATATAACCCTCAGATGATCCATAGGGCCATGTAGTAATATTTATTTCTTGATCACTAGCTTGTGTAATAGCATTGAATTTGAATATTTTTTCATGCACTTGTGGTTTTTTTCTTCTTTTTGACCCTCTGCATACATGATGATACTACATGAACGCTTGATTGAAATTAAATTAACACCTATGGTTGCTTTGTCAATACTCAAATTTTGAATTGAATAGTTATAGGTTGTCTAAATTTGTGCATTTCATAGATGCTTTACTGTGTGAATGTAAACCCACACAACAAATTTGTAACAAAACTTATAAAAGGAAGAAGAGAGATATATAAGATAATGAAAAAGGATGATAAAATTTTTCAACATATTAAAATATTATATCACTATTTTATTTCACTTTTGTAGTTAGTTGATAAAATGTTATTGCCAAAAGTCATATAAAATGTGAAACAGAAGGTTGTTATAGTAAAAGATAAGGTAAAAAACTATATAATACCTATATTTGTCTCTCACTCTAATATATGTATGTTTAATTTGGTATTATAAAGACTAATCTAATATGGGGTAAAAGGACCAAGTCAATCAATTTATCATTAGTTGAATTGTCTTATACCAGGTTATCTAATAATGATCACAACTTAAATGCTCTCTAAATGTGCATGCCTAATTAAAACAATTAGAGGCATGCCAAAATTTGTGGGTATGTTAGAGAGAATCCATGTTAATCGGAACTAAAACTAGCAAGAGGCTATAGTTTTCTACAACCCTTAATGGTTGTTTACCAACAAACCTTGTTTTCTAATTCAATATAATGTCTTGTTCATTCCCTATGTTCCCATAACTAAGCAACCTTGGGCCAACCAAGGTGGTCATCTATGGCTCACCCTTGTTCAAACAAGGCCTTAGGTTGCTACTTCTTATTTTCCATTGTTGTGTCTTTCCTTTCAACCTTTTCTTGTGCTCATTTTGATCATGGATTTATCCATATTGAACCAATAATATTCCCAACCATTGATGCTTATGCACCTACACTTGAAGTTGATGTTATTGCACCAACTCCAAAAATTGAAGATGATTCACAACTTGCTCCACCACCAGAAGTTGGTGTCATTCCATCAACTTTTGATGTTCAAAAAGATGCACCACTTGTAAATGAAAGGCTAAAAAAGGCCTATATTGCTCTACAAGCATGGAAAGAGGCTATTTACTTTGACCCTTTGAACACAACCGGTAATTGGGTTGGTGAAGATGTTTGCTCCTACAATGGTGTGTTTTGTGCTCCCGCCATTGATGATCCCACATTGAATGTGGTTGCTGGTGTTGATCTCAACAATGCAGACATTGCCGGTCACCTCCCAGAAGAGTTAAGCAATTTGTCAGATATTGCACTTTTCCACATTAACTCCAATAGATTTTGTGGAATTGTGCCAGAGACCTTGGAGAATCTCACACTTCTTCATGAGTTTGACATTAGCAACAATCGCTTTGTTGGTGGTTTTCCATCTGTGGTTCTCAAATGGCCAAAATTGAAGTACTTAGATATCAGATACAATGACTTTGAAGGACCCTTACCTCCAGAGCTATGTGAGAAGGATCTTGATGCAATATTTTTGAACAATAATCGTTTCACATCTATCATCCCAGACACTCTAGGAAAATCCAAGGCCTCAGTTGTGACCTTTGCTAACAACAAATTAACGGGTTGCATTCCAAAGTCTATTGTGAACATGAAAAACATGAATGAAATTGTGTTCATGGGCAATGACCTTGGAGGTTGCTTGCCACAAGAGATTGGATTGTTGGAAAGCATAGTTGTTTTAGATGCTAGTCATAATGGTTTTGTAGGGTCTCTTCCTAACTTGGCAGGATTGAAGAATGTAGAGGTCATAGACATTGAACACAACAAGCTTAGTGGATATGTGTCCAACACTGTTTGCCAACTTCCTTTGTTGAAGAACTTCACATTCTCTAACAACTACTTCAATGGGGAAGCTCAAGCTTGTCTACCTTCTTCCAATTCATTGGTAGCTTTAGATGACTCAAAAAATTGCTTATCAGGAAGGAAGAATCAAAAGTCATCCAAGCAATGTTTGCCAGTGCTAACTCGCCCTGTGGATTGTAGCAAACATTGTGAGGGAAGTAAAGCTAATGGCAATGGGAATAACAATAGTCATGTCCCCTCAACACCAAAGCCAACACCATCACCTTCACCTGTCCCAGAGCCAACCAAGTCTAATCCTCCTAGGCCTGAGATACCAAAGGCTCAATCATCCCTAACTCCAAAGATTGAGCCACCCCCAACATCAAAGGCTCAATCACCTCCAACACCAAAGGTTGTACACAGACCACCACCTCTAGTTCATTCCCCACCACCACCTGTGTCCTCACCACCTCCCCCTATTCACTCTCTACCACCCCTTTTATCCTCACCATCTCCACCAGTTTACTCCCCAGCACAACCACTACTTAACTCCACACCACCTCCACCAGTCCACTCCCCACCACCACCAGTTTACTCCCCACCACCCCCTGTATCCTCACCATCTCCGCCAGTTAACTCTTCACCATCCCCCGTGTCCTCACCACTTCCACCAGTTAACTCCCCACCACCCCCTATGTCCTCACCATCTCCACCAGTTAACTCTTCACCATCCCCTGTGTCCTCACCACCTCCACCAGTCCACTCCCCACCACCACCACCAGTTAACTCCCCACCACCCACCGTGTCCTCACCACCTCCACCAATTAACTCCCCACCACCCCCTGTGTCCTCACCACCTCCACCAGTCAACTCTCCTCCACCACCATCAATCAACTCTCCTCCTCCACCAACACCTGTTCTCTCTCTATCTTCCCCAATACATTCTCCACCACCACCTGTTCACTCACCTCCTTCGCCAGTTAACTCCCCACCACCCTTTGTATCCTCACCACCTCCACCAGTTAACTCCCCACCACCCCCCCTGTCTTCACCACCTCCACCAATCAACTCTCCTCCACCACCACCAATCAACTCTCCTCCTCCACCAACACCTGTTCTCTCTCCATCTCCCCAAGTACATTCTCCACCACCACCTGTTCACTCACCTCCTCCACCAGTCCATTCCCCACCACCACCAGTTTACTCTCCACCACCACCAACATGGGATGATGTTGTCCTCCCACCACACTTTGGATCTGCATACCAATCACCTCCTCCACCAACAATTGCTGGCTACTAAAACAGAAGTGTGCAATGCCATTAAAATCTTTGTCTTTGTTTTTGCTATAGTTTCAAAGATATTTTTGTGCAAAGCTGAACTTCATCTTCGTGAATTCTAATTATATAATATATACTCATTTCCCATCCAATGCCATTTTATATCTTCTAACATCTGATCTTATTCTAAATCAATTAATTTATTCTCTTTTCCCGTTTTCTTTCGACTTTATGCTAGTTAAGACATTTGCGTGTCATGCAGATATTAAATTTGAAAATTTCAAAAGTTTTGAAATTTATGACTTCAAAAAATTAATCATAAATTATATATAAAAAAAAGTCACTTAAGAAATTATTGGATTCTTTATAAAACTAATTGTAAAAAAGTTAGAAATGAAAGATGATAACGGTTTCATAACTTTCAGAATATTCTCCAAAATAATTTAAATTTTCAATTTATTTAATAGTCAATTTTCTATACTTATCTTTTAACTATCTATTTAAATCTCTCATTATTCTCTTTGAAATTGCACTAAACAACACTCTACGACTTTCACTGAATGTCAGTTTCGTCTCTCTCACTAGATAAATAATATATTTTTACATTATTAAAAAAATTGCTTCATATGTTTAAATTGTTATATATATATATATATATATATATATATATATCATTAATTAACATCTTACTAAAAATAAAGATGAATTTAAACTTTAAAGGAATCTAACTTAATTAATTAAGTAAAATGCGTGAGTTGTCATAAACTTTTCCTTCTCAGTCCCTCAATAATTGATTCTTATAAATAAATAAATAAATAAATAATGGACACAGTAGTACACACTTGATCTTGGCCAAAAGGTCGATAAAGATATACATAGACACAATGGATCCCGTCTTTTCACTAATTATTATAAAACATAGTTAAAACTCTTAGTTATATGGACTAAATTTTACAATTTCACTAAAGTAGTTGAAACTTAAATTTCAAGATTTAAAGGACTATACTTTATAAGATAAATAGATATTAAAGGACTATATTTTATAAGATAAATCGATATATATTACCTTATATTTTTGTTTGCACAGATTCCACGTAAATGTTCGTGTAATTGCGTTGCATGTTTCACATTTAAAAAGAAAGTGCGTAAATAAATTTAAAAGAAATGCTAGTAATATATTTTTTTTATTTTTTCATAATACTTTGTTTTATTGGTAGGTTGAAATTTATTAAAAATCATAAAATTTTGTAAGTATCATTTTATTTAATGAAACTTTTTCATAATTCTATAGTTTTTAGTAAATTTCCTAAAATAAGAAACTATATATTCAAAAGAGTATGTTCAGAGTGTTATTACATTTCTCTCAATTATTCAAATAAGCTTAAATATATTTTTTAGTTCATTTCCTCAAATGAAATTTTACTTTCTTATAAAAATTTGTAATCCTTCAAATTTAAAATATGATCTTCTTAGTCCATTTTCTCAAATGAAAATTTATTTATTTTTAATCCTCAAATTCTGGCAAAAGGACTAAAAATATCATTTTCTGAATTTGAGAAACTAAATACAGTCACATTTTTATTTTAAAGACTAAAAAAAAAACTCCCTAACTTAAAGGACTAAAACACAACTAAGCGTTATATAACCTGATCTTTCTCATTGAATGGGACTGTTTTGACCTGAAAAAGAAAAAGAATTAGAAGCTTTCATTATATAAATTACATAAATAATTCTAATAGATTGTAAAACTTGTAGATATTTAAAGTTTAATATTTGATTTAATTATATTTATAATATTTTTATGATCATTGAAGTATTATTTATTTCTTACATATATTAATTTTTAATTGAAAAATAATCCCATCTATGGCATCAGTTGGTTTTAATTTTCCATTCAATTATTATCACATATCAGTGATGCGATGAATGACTTACAGCATCATATGACACGACACAAAATAAAATATCTTAACTAATGAAAAATTAATGACTTTAACTTATTCCAGTATAACCTCGCCATTTTGATACTATTCTTTTATATATAATAGTACGGTGACACGTGTGATGGATGGCTTGTTATTGTGTTTTAAATTTTTAATGTTGATATTTTAATTTGCATTTATTTTATATTATTTAAGAATTATAAACATAAAATTGAAAATAATAATTCAAAATAATTAACCTAATTTAAGTTTAAAAACTTCTTTATACACACATTTGACAATAAACAAATACACTGTAACTTTTAATTATTATTGTTATTTATTTCATTTAATATATTTGAATTTGAATATTTAAAAATTGTTTAATGAAAGAAATATACATTATTGAGAGAAATTAGTCAAATATATTTTTCTAGTAATTTAAATACATGAAATATTTATTAATTATAAAAATGTTTTATAATTTAAGATAACATTTTTACATATAATTAACTAGTTTAGTGTCTCGTGTCTTTCATGGATATTAATTTCATATTTTATAATTTGTAGGAATCATATGGTTGGTCAAATAAAGAGAGAATTTCATCACTGACAATGGGGAGACCCAAGATAGTAGTTATATCTTGCAGAGTAATGATCATGAAGTCGAAAGGGAATACAAAAGTGTTTGTAGATGTGGACCAAAAGCTCAAGAAACTAAAAATCAGAGGATAATTTGACTCGACATCATGACGAGTCAAGTTGATGGCGTCAAAGATATCCCATTGTTTCCAATCAGCTTCCTTTGTGACAGTTACCCTTTTGAGCCATCTATAACAAGGATCAGAAACCCTAGGCCAAGTGCCCAAGTTGGAAGGAATAGATCTTATATGAAACCAAGAAGTTATGGGAATCGAATAGTCATTGTGATGAACAACATCTATCACGTCATCCGCTCCGAGATGAAGGTAATAATATCCTTTGAAAGCCTTAAGGGGATTAACGAAACCACCTAGAGCTTCAGGTTATTCTTGATTATCGGAGAAACTGAAAGATGAAAACGATGATCCGTTATCGAAATCATCATCGTACTTGTGCATGAGTGGACATGGTGAAATTAAGTAAAAGATTATCAGAAGTAAAATAGAAGAAAACAAGGATTAGGGTAATTTGGAAGTTTTAACAATAGCGAATTGAAGTTATTTAATGTTACAAGACTCATGTAGATGTAATGACAAAAGAATAATAAATGAGAAGTCAATTTTAAAGATTAAAAAAAGAGGGGAAAATTAAAATGGATATATTTTAACCCTCGATTCGACCAATTAGCACCAAGATCTAGGGGGAATTTCTTACCAGTTAAAATTTTTTTAGTTAGCCAAATGAGTCAAGCTAGAAACTTAGCCGAAAGGAAATTAGTTTTTTATTTTGGATAAGGGATAACATATGGCCATTAGAAAAAGATAATTCAACCAAATTTTGAAAATTCAGAGGTTTATCTCAAAAGTTTAGAAGATAAATGCATTAGAGTTTGAATGGAGGCTAAAATCATGAGATTTTGGATGAAAGTGGTTGTGTATGTGAAGACTCCATGATCTAGGAAGCAGTTCCTGAAAAATTAGAACATGGGATATGCGTTGTGCTACTGCTTAGGCAAAACACAAGTAACTAGCCAAATTAGTTAAAAATGAAGATGTATTGGATGAATGTGGATGAGACATGATTTAGATTAAGTTAGTCTACATTTTACAGTGTAAATAGTTGTTTCAAAAATGTTTGTAAAGACCTTAAACCAAAAAACAAACAATCAATGCAATTATTTTTCAGTTATTATCTAGTTCTCTTTGTTGAATTTAATGTTTTCTTTTAAATTCAACTTTTACTTTAGTGTGTTCATATTTATGCTAAGATTCATCCTAAATCAAGTGTTTTCTTTAGTAACTTGAAAGCCCACAAAAGGTCAAGATGCATATTTCCCCTCTTGACGACTAAATCACTTGATCCATCACTTAAATTTTGAAATCGTGTTGAAACAGTTATAGCCAAATTCAATTCAGGTAATCATTAAGATTTCTTGCAACAACACTTCTTTTTGCACCCAACAACTAACTAAACTCACTCACCTCATTCGCATCACTCAAGCTCACTCATCTAGTCCTAAACACTCTAAAAACCAACTAATCATACATAAAATATGGTTTAAGCATAAACATAAATACAAACATGGATATAAACTCCACAAATCATCACCTCATAATTAATTAATTTATTTATTACATACACTTAAATTTTGAATTTAATTACACTTACTAATTAATTAAAATAACTTAATCAAGCATTATGAAAACATAAGGTTACAAATGATATAGATGGTAAAGATATTTATATAAATTTAATTTGTTCAATTCCAAATTAGATTCATCATTAGTTAAAATAGTCCTTCCAAAATAATGATAATTTTTTATTTATTTTAAGACTCGATTTTTCGAATCCTTTTTTTATTGATCCAAGATATTAAACTTGACTTGTTAGATCCACTTAGAAAAATTTATCAAACCCTAGATGTTCAAACCAAAAAAGGTCACAATCATTGTGAAAATCACATGAAATTTGAGTCCTACCAACAACTAAAAAGAATGTAATATTAATTATTTCAATTTTTTTTTGTTCATTGGATTCATTTTTCATGTAATTTTGACAATGTTTCACTACTACATATGTGATCTTTAATAACATTTTTCTATTTAACACTTAATATAAATGTTGCTAAAAGTCTTCGGCAACATTAAAAAAATGTCATCAAATTATGAATAAATATTACTAATATATTTTTGTGGCATTTTATCAAATGTTGCTTACAATCCATGTTTCTAAAGCCTAAAAATGTCACAAAAGGCTTTAGCAACATAGGCTATATGTAACATCTGATAAAATGTCACAAAAATATATTAATAACATTTATTCATATTTTGGTGACATTTTTTTGAATGTTGTCAAAGATTTTTAGCAACATATTTATTAAGTGTTAAGTAAAAAAAATGTTGCTAAAAATAACATGTGTAGTAGTGTTTAGAGCCATTTTTTTGTTCGAACATCAATTAAATTCCATATTTTCATTTACGTGAATATAATGATACAAGTTTCAGTCTCAAATCAACTAAAAAAGGGTTTAAAATCATGCTCCAAAATAAAATAAAATAATCATTGTTTTGAAAGGACCATCTTGACTCACTGTTTTGAAAGGACTATCTTGACTCACTTTTAAAACATAAAACATTAAATTAAACTTTTTAAAAGATCAACATCAACATCAACATCACCTTTAACATAAGCTAATTGGGGTTGGTGATAAATGAACCCAATGATAGATACAATGAAGTTGAAAAAAAATATGATAAAAGCAAAAAAGTGGGAAACAAGGAGGGTGGAGATTATGAATAAAACGACTAAAAAGGGACCATCTAGAACATAGGGATAACAACGAGTCTAACCCTCCACTAAGCTTATAGTTTTTCTCCATTCTGTCCAAAGACACATTGTCCTCCAATCTACCTCTACCTCTCTTTGTGTCGAGCTCTTGGTAACAAACTTTTGTTCTTACTGGAGCATCCAAATGTCTCATTGCATGCCTAAACCACCTCAATCTATGTTCCCTCATATTTTCACTCACCAATACTATTGTTACCTTTTGTCGAATATCTTCATTTTTTATCTTATTCATCTTCATATAACCATGCATCCACCTTAACATCCTCATTTATGTTATCCCTATTTTATGCTCATGTTGTCTATGTGCTGGCCAACATTCAGCTCTATATAACATTGTCAATCCTACAGTTGTTCTATAGAATTTTCCTTTTAGCTTAAGAGAAATTTTGCAATCACACAACAACCTAAATCACTTCACCATTTCACCAACCCTGCTCTGATTCTATAATTTACATTTTCATCAATCTCTACAAATTTTAGCAAAATTGATCCCAGATATCTAAAAACATCTTTATTGGGTACTTCTTGACCAAGTAGATGCATGTGGTCTTGATCATCATCTTTTACCAGTGAAAACTCACATTTCATATACTCAGTCTTGCTTCGGCTTAACGCGAGTCCTTTAGACTCCAAAGTGTTTCTTCGCAATTCAAGTTTCCTATCAACATCGTCTTTGATCTCATTAGTAAGCACAATATCATCTTCAAAAAGCATACACTACGACACTTCCTCTTGAATATCTTTTGTTAGTTCATCCATCACTAAGGAAAAGAAATAAAGACTAAGAACCGAACCTTGGTATACACCTACCGTGGTAGGAAAATAACTTGATGTTCCATTACAAGCTTTCACACACGTGGTAGCCCCATCATACATATCCTTGATTGCATTTACATACTTTAATGGTAATTTTTTCTTCTTAAGATCCCACCATAAAAAATTTCTTGGGACCCTATTGTATGCTTTTTCAAGATCTATGAACACCATATATAACTCTTCTTTTCTCGACACCATTCCATTAATTATTGCATTAAGATAATGGTTTCCATGGTACATTTTCATGGCATAAATCCAAAATAATTTAAAGAAACCTTGATCTCTCTCCTCAAGCGATGTTCAATAACTCTCTCCCACAACTTTATAGTTTGGCTCATAAGCTTAATGTCTCTATAGTTAAAACAATTCTGAATATCTTAAGGCACAAACATACTTTTCCTCCAAGCATCAGACATCTTATTTTCTTGAAGAATCTTATTGAAAAGATTGGTTAGCCATTTTAAAAGATAAATGAATAAATTAAATATAATAAAAAACATAAAAGTCTAAAAGTATATTTTAGCCTAAATAAAATAAGATGAAAGAACTATAAAATAGGAGTACAACTTACTTGAGTTCTCTTGAGTTAAGTCTAATTTAAAATACAACATAATTCATTATTGGGTTGGGATCACCTTTTTTAAACAAATCTACCAACCTTAAATGGGTTAATCGGGTTGAAATGTTGAATAATTTAAAAGTATTCCAAAAATTAAAAATCGTAACAATTAAATAAAAAGAAGGACACTTTTTTTATTATAACTCTTATTAGGCAACTAAAAATAATATTATATATGAATATACTTAAATTTAGTACTAAATAAAATTATATTTTAAAAATATTTAATGATAAAAATAAGTATACAATATTTATGAGTATTTATATATTTAATAATAAATATTGAAAGTATCTATTTTATTTATATATATTTTAATAAGTATAATAATAAATATAAAAAGTAAAATTAATACTTACATTTTACAGATTAGTATAAGAAATGTGAAATATACTTATTGTAAGTATTAATAATAAATGTTAAATTTAATTAATATTCATAATATATTTATTATTAAACATAATTATTAATATATAATAAATAGTTATATTAAGTATATTAATAATGCATTTAATATAAAGTATTCATTAAAATATGAGAAATATTTACAATAAGTATAATATCAAATATAAAAGTATAATTATACATGTATGTTAATAATTTTATAGGAAATATTAAATATACATATAATTGTTGCAACCGGGATGCGCAAAAATAATTTAAAAATGGAATCGCAACTAATATTTTGTTTTGAGGAAAAAACATCTTTTGAAAAATGGTCTTTGAAATCAAGGATAGATTTGAGAATCGATTATGTATAGAGAAAAGATTAACACCTTACAACACCAATTAAAAATGGTGCTTACAATTAATCGTGCAAAATTATGTAGCTTTATAAATATTTATTGTACCCCAAAAAGAAAATGTAATTTTTTATATTTTTTTAATGAACACATTTGATTTTGTAAGACATTTTATTCATTTATTTTTATTTGAAAGGAAATGCTTGCACAAGGATTTAAACTCGCAATGGCTAGTCATTAAACCATCAATCAACTAATGTTAAAAATAAAAATATCATTCGTTAATGCTTATTGATGATTGCATATTCAAATGATATTTATTCTTTTTTTAAGGAAATAATTCTATGCACAAAAGTTTTTTTAGATAATAAATTATTATTTTATGAACTTTTATGATTTAAGTAACATTATAGGTAGAATTACTACTCAGATAAGTCACAAATCATTGCATGAATTAAACTCATGTTTATTTTTAAATCACATATACTCGAGGAAAAAGTTAAAATTAATTGTTTTATTTTTATTTTTTTCATAAGAAAACAATTTTCTTGCACAAGGATTTATGATTACAAATGACTATTCTATAAACTCTTATGATTAGTAACATTAAAGGCAGAATTGTTACTCAATTAATGTCATAAATCATCGCATGAATTGAAATTGTTTTTTTCTATTTAGAGTGCTAGTGGGTTTCTTTTATAGCCACAAAGGAGAACCAAATGATCATATCTTTTTAGGTGGTGTTTGTTTCACGAAGTTTTATTGGATTCTCAAGAATATAAGGATGGAAATATATATTTCCATGATTCTTAGAGGTTAATAAAAAACATTCCGAGGCATAGGAATTCATATTACACATTTTTTTCATCTTTGTATTCCATGTAAAGAGATGATAATCTTATTTTCCATGGAAATATTTAAAACAACTTGTCATTTTCTTCTTTTCAACCTCATTTATTTATTTAATTTTTTTATTTTAATTTAAAATAAATTTAAAAACATCTTTGTTCCCATCACAAATGGACCTGGTACTTGTCCTTCTACCGAAGGGTCTTTTATTGTGCTGAAGGGTCCTTTGCTTACAGTTCCTTCCCAAAGTCTCGAGTGCGTGTGTGTTCAGAAGAACGAGGAGAGGGTACCTGCAAGAGGAACTCCAACGCTCATATGAGGGTTTAGCTTAAAGTTGTTAAAGGCATGTAGTGAGTATTTGAGAATGAATCAGTCCTTTTACTTGGGGGTTTACCTCTTTTTATACTAACCTTGCTGGGTTCATGGTCTATGAGCCTGTCACATCATGATTACCAATTAAGTAACACTCCTCCTAATCCTACTTAGATACCTCTAATTGAGTGATTACCCTAAGTGGATTTAGTGATGATAATCATGGTCGCATGGTGCTTGTTGTTCGTTTGTTTTAAAGGTCTAGATGTATTGTTTGGCATATGTGGATACGTGGTCGAAGGATATGTTCGATTTTGGCGTGCAAGGCATGTCAGGTGTTTGATAATCTTGACCGAATACTTTATCTGGTATCCTAGCCTTCCAAGCCCCATTTCGACCTCGGCCGAAAGAGGGGCTTTATGACATGTCAGAATGGTTACCTCCCCTGACATTTTTGCACTTTTATTGCCATGAGGTGACCGTTACATCGTGGATGTACCAATTACTACCCACCTCTATTCACCTTCCAATGTTGGGCACCAAAACATCATATATTCTACGTCATAGATCTGTTTCGATCGAACAATGGGGAAATGTCGTTGGTTGGGCCTTGTTTCAGACCCAACTCCTATAGATAGGGGGAGGTACCCTCCTCACTCTTCGCCCCTAATATTCGCTTCTTTGCTCAGTCAAACAGTGCTTTTTCACTCTCATTCGAGTTTGAGGTTCGAGGGTACGACAATGTGGTTTTAGAAGTGTCATCTGAATCCCACTCTTGGGGATCAAATTTTCCTAGTTTGGTTGACCTCTCGGCAACCGAGGGGGTTAGCGACCTTTCAACTTTTTGGAGTCGGATGTTTGCTAGTACTCTGAGAAGGTGGTTAATGTAACGTCCTAAATATTTACTTATTTTTATTTTTACTTAAGGGTAAATTTCTAAAAACGTATAATAGTAAATTTTTTTTAAAACATAAAATTTGCAAAAGATTTGTTACTCATATACATAGCCAATGTCTCTGATACAAAAGTTTATATAATACAAGTACACTACTTTTCTCAAAAATCCAGCTCAGTTCATAACTTCTTTTATATATCTTCACTACTCCAGAGCTTCAAGGAACCTGACCAGGGCTGCCATCTAAGAAAAACATGAAACAAATCTTGTGAGAA
>PYAF01003189.1:6753-24351 GCA_007407185.1 Glycine tomentella
TCTAATACAAAACTACTTAAAATAACATTAATATAGACTTATTTAAAATAACATTAATATATACTTAAATTTAATTAAATCACGTGTATCAAATATGTTGGTCAAAGTCATAATTATGTTTGACTAACTCTAAATTCAAATTTAATGATTTCAAAACTAAAATCAAACATAAATAGTTGAATTAGAGTGTTTTTGTCCATGTAATTATAGTATATAAGATCGAGTTACATAATTTTTTCCTATTTCATATATCTATTTTCTAAAATGTGACAATTATACATTCAAAAGAAAATGTGCAAATGACTTACGCAAGAAATTTTCCTTTTAATATAACTTTCTCACCTTTTCGCACTTAAAAACTTTAATCTTATCAGTTACTATAATTATTTTTAAGATGTTCTTATATTTAAACAAAACAGATACTCCTTTTATTAAGCCCAATCATAATTTACAACCTGTGATACAAACACCGAAACACACGTAAAAAATATTATAAAAAGATTACATGTGTTTTATTAATAAGAATAAATAAGTGATTCTTAAAAAAACAAAAACAAAACTATAATCAGAATAATTGAATAAGAATAAGATGGTTGAAATGATAATGGTATGATACATCATACAGGAATATGTGCTTTATCTTTGGCCTTATTTGTCCCCAATCTCATCACCGTCCCATCTACACTTTCCCAGATACTCTTACCCATTTTCGTGATACGAATATTAATTGAGAGAGAGAGAGAGAGAGAGAGAGAGAGAGAGAGAGAGAAGAAGGGTATCCAATCCATCTGTGTCAACAAAACTCTTCACGGATCATTGAGCTCAGAATTCAGAACATCTCAGAGCAGCTAAAGCCCCTGGAAAGAGAGAGAAAGAAAAGAAAAAGCATCAAGATTCAAGAGGATCAATCGTCCATTAGGTGTTTTCCTATGCCGTGGGTATGGATCACGATGCAACCTACGCGCATTGTTACACGCACCACTTTGGATTTCTGTATGTTGGTTGGTGGCAATAAATTCGAGAACAATGTTACTGCGACTGCTATTTAACGTATGATTCTTTTTTGTTATTAATATAGTAAAATAAATATCCAATTTGATTTTTGAATTTATAAAATGTTAACTTTTACTTCATAAAAGATAAATAAATGAAAATTTTTCATTAAATTTTTAAAAAGTGTAACGAATATATTTCATTGTTAATTTTTCTCGTTAATCCAAACAATTAATCATACATGATATTGTTATTGAACCTATTTGTTATTCTAAATTTTGTCATATGTTATTGATATAGATAGATTAATTTTTTATCAAAATTTTGATGGACTAATTTTTCAATTTAAAAAATTATAAATATATTTATTTACAACAACAAGCAATGTAGTAGTTGATACCCAATTTCAATTATGTTTTATCGGTATTAAAATTAAAACCCTTAAGTTCAATTATATTATACCCATCTTTTAATTTGATCTTTTAGTTACCATTATAAAAACTTAATAGCTAAAACTTACTTATAAATAAGTCTCTGAATAATATCATTTGATGCCATTTATATATCTGAATGTAACAATTTATCAAACCAGCCATAAAACAAACCACCATAACACAAAAGAGGAAAAGACTTAAATATGTTTTTGGTCCCTATAAGTTAGCACCTTTTCATTTTTGGTCCTTATAATTTCATTATTCAAATTTTATTCTTTATAAGTTTGCACTTTTTTTTTTAATTTTAGTCCCTATCAAATACTTTGTTCATTTTTAGTCCCTGTAAGTTTGCATTTTTTAAATTTTGGTTCCTATAAGGGCAAACTTGTGATGACTATAAATGAAAAAAATTAGAATCTTAAAGGGACTAAAATTGAAAAAACACAAACTTACAAGGACTAAAAATGAACAAAAAATCATAAAAAGACCAAAATTTAAAAAACCGTCAACTTACAAGGACTAAAATTAGAAAGATGAATTTATAAGGACCAAAATGAAAAGGCGCTAACTTATCGGAACCAAAAACATATTTAAACCAAAGGAAAACAAAATATTTTATAATCTTCAACTCTTTTTGCAAATCACAACTTTAATTGCATTTACATCCCTACTGCCAAGTCTCTTTGTTAAGTAATAACGTGATAGTAAATTGTAACTAACCATTTTTCTGGTGGTTAAAAATCGTCAGAAAATTGCTTCCATAATTTTTTAAAAGTATATCCAATGAAATTTAAAAGTCATTCTTGCTTCTAGAAACTGAATGAATTGGTGGGTGTATGCAGAAATTTATCAATGATTTTTGCTTACTGCACTGGGGGTGCAATTAAAACCTTAGTAAAATTGGGGGGAAATGCAAGCAGGAATTGAATTGAAGGTTGTAACAAGAGTGATGATAGATTGGGAAGCACATATTATCCCCAAACCGAAAAAAAGTGTGAAGGTGAGTGATGATAGATTGGGGGAAAATGGAACCGGGAATTGAATTGAAGGTTGTAGCAAGAGTGATGATAGATTGGGAAGCACATATATCCCCAAACCAAAAAAGAGCGTAAAGGAGAGTGTGCTATGGGTGGCTGAAATTGGGGGCTTTGGTGTTTGTTTTTGAGAAAGGTATATTGCCATTTTGAACTCATCATGACTTTCCAATTTCATAGCAAATCACCATGAGAGCGTGGGTGACGATGTCGACACCGGAGTCCCTAACATCTTTGGTGAAGAAAGGGTTTGTGAGAACACAGACCTCGTGCATGTGACGAAGAGGCGATGGAAGCAGGGGAGGGAGTTGAAGGCGACAATGGTGAGCATGAAGATCGGGTAAAGGGTGTTGTCGATGATGTAGATTTGGGAATGGATGGTGTGTTCTAAAAACATAATTTGCCCAAAAATATATTTACAATTCTCCAAACTAACAAATTAGTCCATCGAAAATTTGGTAACAATTTAGTTCCTCTGCGTTAACAACACACAACAAAATTTAGGATGAATAATAGGTCTCACGATGCCATGTAGGATTAACTGTTTGGGTTAATGGAGACAATTGACAGTGAGACAGATTTGTTGCACTTTTTAAAAATTCAAGGACAATTTTAATTTTTTATCTTTCAGAGACTCAAGTATCAATGTCTTACAAATTCAAGGACCAAATTGAATATTTATCCAATATATTAACATATAGTAGTATTTGCCCCCTTTTTTGTAATTTTAACAAACTTTTTATTAGCAGATGAATCTGATATGAATTTTATTAGGAACAATAGAAGTTTATTAGGTTTTCAATTAAGTTTTCCCAAAATTTACTTAATAATTAAAATAAAATATCAAAATGCATGCGGTATTTTTTTCTCTCAAGGAAAACTATATATCTTTATAGTTAAAGACTCAAAATTTAGCTGTTCGGTTGTTTTTTTTTTTTTTTAAGAAGCTGTTTGGTTCTTTAAAATTTAGTAATATTAAATTATTTCAAATTAACTAACTAATATATTCCTTTCAAACTTAAATATAAATAAAATTACCCAATTTTATAATGATAATTAAAAATTAGGCATGTTGGTTTGTAAAGGCAAAAATTTCAAGAAGAAGGGTTGAATTGTGATTTTAAATTTTTTTGCAATATATTTTGCAAAGATAGTTATCGTCTAATACTCAATTGTGAAACTAACATTTTATATGAAAAGAATCACGTGAAAAGTATAAGGATAAGATAAAACTTGTTTTCTAAAAACAAAAATTACAATCCAAAATCAGTTAAACAAATAAGGAGAAAAAAGCATAAACAAAAGTATTTTTAGGTAGCAGGTAGCTTTATTCCTTGACTTTTCAATCTCTTCCTCTTTGTCTTAAATGCTTGTAGATTTTAACTTCTATATGTTATTCTCTGATACATCAAATACAGATGTGACACTTTCATTTGTTGGCATTTCAGATGCAAACATTTAAACTTTGTATTTATTTGCATCAAATCAAAATCATTAAGGGACGTAATTCATCTAATAACTCAACAATGATTGAATTCGCATATACTCATCTAACCTTGATTTGATTTTTAAGGATGAAACTCAGTTTAACTAAAGTCTAGTTTAGGTTTTGTTTACTTGTAAAAGATATGTAAATATATATTGTGCCCTCCTTCCACACGCATGCACACATACACTTACATTTGTAGTTTAGAATATATGTTTATTCTTTAATTTTATACTGCCTTTGGTCCTTATCATAAGGCACTTTGGACATCATTCACACATACCAATAAAAGTAATTAATTCATCAAATTTTATTGAACTTTTTTAAAAATGTAACTAATGTTTTTAGCTAATGTACCAATTATGTCCTTATTAATAATAGTTAACATGTTTTGGGTGATGTGAAAACATTAAAGTTCAAGAGTATTATGCACTACTATCAATAAAAACACAAATAAGAATATTTAATAAGGGCAACTAATGGAAAAAAAGATTAAATGCTTCATAGGAATTCTAAAGTGCTTTATAAAAAGGACAATCAATTCCTTTTAAACTATGCTTTATAATAATGACTAGAGGGGGTAATTATTAAAAATAAGAATTAATTATTATAATAATTAAATCATTTAAATTACAATAATAAAATTAAAATGACACAAATCATTAAACTTTATTGTTCTCTTACTTTCTTCACTTTGAAAGATCCTAGGAAGGATATTCGAATATTCTCTGTGCCTACATGATCATAAAACAAATCATTAACTCAATCTTTAATGCTTCACAAGACTAACATATATTAGTTATTGTCTTATCATCAACCATAAATACAACACTTTTGTCTATTAGCATATCAAACACAATTTTTGAAAATAGTATTTATTTGTATCAAAGCAAAACTATTGATGGTTATGATTCGTCTTATGACTCAACAATCTCCCTTTTATTATGATGCCAATCAAATACAAGCTTTAAAATATGCAACGTAAAAAAATGAAAGAACTTTCAAACACAAAAAATCCATGTTAAAAGATAAGTTTCAATAAATATCAAAAAGCTATTTAAAGAGCAAGAGACTTTAACATAATGTCTGAAGAACATCTTATTTTATTCATAAAAGGATTTTCACATCAACGAAATGTGTTCTATTTGATACATGAATAAAAAAACAAGAAGAGAAAAAGATAAGACTAAATACTCTCCTTGAGACTGGTGTGCTCTTTAGTTTGCTCCCCTTCACATGATTATCTCTTTTCTTTCTCTTGATCTTGATCTTTCTTGCTTGTCTAAAGCATAACTTCTTTTATACTCACCCCCACTTTTGGTTGGCAACCATCAAAAGGATACTCAAGGATTATCACCAAGAAAAGGTCCAAGTGAAGAATCTGAGTCTGAAATAGATGATGATGAAGGTGCCAATCCCAGCTTCTTGCAGAAAAAGTCTGCTATGAGCTTTTGCTTCCAAGCTTTGGTTTGAGCAACCTTTCGATCTTGAGGAGTATGATACAAAGTAGCTTGAGTTTCCTATAACGCATTTTGCGTATCTTCATAATATTCTCAAGAAGGCTAATGCTGGTATTCTTCTACAATCTCAATTGGATCTTCAACAATAGCAAACTTTACCCTTGTGAAGAAGAAGGTCGAGTAAGGAAGACAAACAACAAAATAGTGTCATCTATCAAACTCATAATAGAACTTTGTTCTCTAGGAAACATGAGTGTTATGATCATATGAATATCCATATGCATGTGGCTTGTCCTTTGGTTCTAAACTTGAGCATTGTTTTGTGAACTTCTTCATCCTTTGAAGAGTATTCCAATCATCAAAGGTCATGTTCAGTTTGCTTATGATCTCATCAATCTCATGTTGAAAGGGGCGACCATGATAGACTTTTATATATCGAGTTGGGGGCACATCTAGTAATACCCCAAAAGTTACAACTCAGAGATTATATGCTTGTGTGATTAAATTATGATTTTGTTGTGATTTATTTATTTTTAAACAAGATAATATGTCATTTGCATGATTAGTGATTAATTAAGTAATTAAGGGAATGATGAAAAATGATTAAAATAAGTATTTTCTTTAAAATAGCTTAGTAGAGATATTAAAATTTGTGGAGGAAAGTTTAAAATTTGAAAATTCAAAGATAAAGCCACTTGTTCAAATAGTGAAAAGGGAAGGATTTTGGTAAACTCATTAATGACATTGTAGTCAATAAGTGCAACTTGTGTCTAAAATAGAAAAATAGAGTTTCATTGATATATTTAGCTTACTAATAAGTTTATGATGACTTTAATTAGTGAAACTAAATGCTCCAAGGCAATTAGTGACATGAAACGTTTTATTAAGGTATATTCACTCTAAATCAAGTTTTGAAGTGAGTATATATGTTTGGTGGAAATAGAAATAGAATTAATGCCTTATGTGGTTTAATTAATTTGGTTTATGTGATTTATTTATGGAATGATTGTATTTAATTTATTTTGCTTGTGAACTCAATTATATGGCATAATTATGAGATTATAGTGGTTAAAAATAAATTAAAGTGATTTATGTGCATAATTGCCTTAATTGTCATTTAAGCTAGAAAATTGCTTAAAATTGTTTCTATAATCTAAGGATAACTTAATTATATTAATGTGATGTTGCATTTAAAAAGTTAATATTTGAACTTTGGGTCAAAAATTAAATTTACGACCAAGTTGTAAATATTAGAAAGTTGGTAGAAATCATCAAAGTGTTAGAAATTCCTACCTAGTCCTTAGGGTTGGGGAACCCCTATAAAAGTTAAAAAATGACCCATGGGTAGTCTTGCCCCAGCTAAAACTCACCTAGAGAGAGAGAGGGAGACGATTTTGTGACTTTTAGAGAGAGCAAGGGCCAAATGCAAGGCTTTTTTCCTCCCTTTCTCAACATTTTCTCTTTCAATCTTCATCTTTAAACCTAGGTATGAGGAGTTTTTCATCTCAACCTCATATACCATGTTCATTTTGTGACTTGTGTACTGATTTGGGTGTTTTATGCTTGAAAAATGAAATGGGTGTTAAGCCTTAGTTGAAAAGAGGAAAAATTCATGAAAATGAGTTCTGGGATGAGATGTTTCTTGATTTTTTTAGTAATTTTTTTGAATGATTTTTGTGTTCTAAGACCATTCTTTTGGTGTTTAGGGTTTCTAGATCCAAAGGTAAAATTTCCAAAGCCTTTTGAACACTCCAAGTATTTGTTTTTGAATTTCTTTTTATTTTTCCAAAATCTATCTAAAACAATATTTGATTTTTTAAATTTTTGTGTGGTGAATTTATAGAAACCCTTTGGTGGAGATAACACCCTAAGCATGGGTAACACCCAAGAAAATTGTCAAGCCATGATGTTAAGTGGAAGATGTTTAGTGATCCAAAATGTTAGATTTGGACTTTGGGACAAAAGAGGCAAATAATTTGGTGAAAATATCTCTACTATGATTCAAAATTTGGGGAAATTATATACTTGAATATGGACCTCAAGAAGTTTTGTAGAATTTTCTGGAATTATTCTGAAGTTAGATTCTATTTTTAGGGATTTATGGAATGAAATATTAAATTTTTTACAGTCTATGAAGAAAAACAGTTAATAAAAACAATATAGGCAATAAGTTGTATTAAACTTCTTGATGATAATTTGGATATATAATTTGTAGCATTTGGATATGTGCAAGTATTTTTAGTAATTATGAAAAGGGCAAAATCTGCTATTGGATAGATTGGGTTTTAAATATAAAATAAATAGTATTTGTGTGAATTTGGGTGGAGGAATTTTTTTTGATGAAATTTATGTGATTCTGGGTGTTATTGTAAAATTTGGTATTTTTTATTTTATTTAATATTCATGGAATTATTTGTTGATTAAATGTGTTTTATTAATGCTAATGATTGAAATTGCCTTAAATGCAATTATTGAGTTATATCATAAATATTCTTAGACAATGATGTTTAACTCTAAAGAGTGGACACTTTTGCGTACCTTTAACTGTAGTATCTTTAATCCATGGGAACAAATGAACTGTATGAGGAGGATATTTGTATTGATTAATAATAATAATTTGTTAAAATTGTTACGAAAGTAGCTAATTTATTAATTAAAAAGAGTAAAAACCCTAAATCAATAACTTGACTTAGTTAATGGAGATGATCTAGGAATGTTACATGGACTTAGAGAGTCATTAGTACTTAGGCAATGTTTGACGAACCTTTACATAATTAAGCATAAAATTTGAGTGTCATGAGAATTGCATAAAATGTTATAAAATGTGTAGTCATGAAGTGGGTTTGTGATTGGAAGTGTGCTTTAGGACACGTGTATATGAATGATCGTGTTATCATTTTTGTCGATTGTGAGAATCAACAAAGGAGAAACCTTCCATGCTGGGTCACATGTGACCAGTAACAACGAATGATGTCGACACGATGATGCACACCATCAAGGATGGAGGCATATGTGATCTGTGGTCACGAAGATGGCGTGGGTCATGTGGGATGTTCAACTATATTATTTACTTTGTGAGAGGTGTGACTGTGATGGGACAACTATGCCCATGATTGGAGACGAGATCAGTATGAAAGGTTTTGTGGCATGTCGAAGCATTGTCTTGTAACCACATTAATTCATGGGACAATCCTGGTGGGGTGTTGTTGCGAAATCAGTCCTTAGAGCAAGGATGACCATAGAGTGGTACCTAGGAGATGATCTTATAGCGTGATCGTCCTGCAGTGTGTGGCTTTGGGTCATGATGTTAGATCACATGAGCCAACTTGGCAAGCTTGACATAGTATGTGAGCCATCATTAATTGGTGAGAGCCTACCATATATCGCGTCGAGGGTGTATACCCAACAATCATTTAGCTTAAAATAATGTAAGTCCACTAATTTTTAGAACAGGCCCTAATATGAAACACATTTGAATTGAATTGAGTTATGATGGGGTAACGAGTAGGACCAAGTGAGTATCTTGAGTATCTTTGTGATGTTTTTGTGGTATGTTTTTTGTGACCTGAAGGTCATTTGTTTGGTGGTTTATGCAGAGGATGGAAGCTCACACATACTGTAACATCCTTCCAATTACTATATTATGCCTAGGTCATAATAAGTAACTAGAAGATGTTAACTTTTCTAACGTAAATTTTTTAACCAAAATCGATTGAGAAAAACTTATCTCAATCTTAGAAAATTACGCTTATACAGAGCCTGTAGAGACTTTTTGGTTTCTTTAATAAATTACAACTTAGTAATAACTTGTAAATAATATTCCCTACAATAATAGTAATGTCCATATATTACAAAGCATATAACAAAATACAACAAGTTCGCAACATTAAAAGAAATCTTCCAACTTGTCCTCACTTTGTAGCTCCTCCTTTCGATTTTTTTGTCTGAAATGACACGGGAACATACTAAAATAGTGAGAATTCCAAAGAATTCCCAGTAGGTGAAAATTTACTTATCATACAGTGTCATTGTCATCATTCCAGCTACTTCGATTTATTAAGAAAACATGTGAACAATATAGTTGATTTTTAATTTCATAAACATATAACCCGAAGTAGATTCATTTTATTTACACACACTTAAAAATAATCTCATACTTCATCATTAATGCAAGTATCGTTTTCAATCATGTCAATGCATAGCTTACCCTTGTTATTTTCCTCTTTAATACCTTAAACTAGACAATGAGCTCATTACTAGACTTAGGTTGCTCCCGCAGGGTCGTGCTCAGCTCAACTGTACCACCCTTTGGGGTCCCATAGGGTCGTGCTCAGCTTAACTGTATCATCCTTGGGTCAATATGTCTTTCCCGCAGGGTTGTGCTTGGCTTAACCGTATCACCAGTTGGGTACCATTAGGATCGTGCTCAGCTTAACTTTATCACCCTTCAGGTACTATCTTTCTTTAGTATTTCCCTTAAGGTCGTGCTCGGCTTAATTGTATCACCCTTCAGTTCTTATCTTTTTATCTTTCTTAATGCACATGACATGCTCAATGACATGCAAAGCTACATAATCATGACATACAATTAATGCACAAAACACTAAGATTTCATCATCACAAAATAAAATCATAACAACAAGATTTCTTACTACATATGATTCGGTTCTTCCTATAATCTATACTCATCTAACAGTCATTAAATTCTCATCTTTTAGTATGTTAAACTAGACTTCCTAAGCTTTCTAAAAAGGTATCACATGCCTCAATTGGAGTTATAAAACTCTAGATATAATATTTTAAAAATAGAACTTCAAATCTGCCAGCAGTCTCAATATTCCACACTAACATCTCCTAGTGTTTTCATGATTTCAAGCAGTAAAAATTCTAGTTTTAGATGAAATTTTTATATCTTATATTTGACATTTAGATCTTTAATTCCATATATCATACACCTTATTTGAGTAAGAAATGAGAGAGATAAATTTTGTAAAACGGATGGCAGAAGTTGTTTGGGTGTGGACAGTTTCGGACAGCTTGAGCTAAAATAATTTCTGGGAATGATTCACAACTTAGTTTGGTCCCATATTTTAGGAAAACATAGAGGACATCCTAAGCTTTAAAAGAGTGGTCAAACATCTTGTTTGGTTAAGTATAGAGGGAGATATGGAAATTTCAAAATAGTCCAAAATTCAGCTTACAGCTATACGAATAATTTCAAGAATCAAATGATAAATAAACCTAACTTTCACCTACCTCAAACAAGTTTTCTTCCAATTCCTCCAAGTATTTGGCTGCACCTCAAGTTATTGAAAGAATGAAAGGCTTTTCTAGTATTTGATGCTTTGGAAAGGTGAAGAAGGCAATAGAAGTGAAGGACTATGGTTTCTATATCAAGAAGGAAGTGAGAAAGCAAAGTGAAGAGATAAAATGCAATTGGCCGTAAGTTTGAGAGGAATAGCATGGCTTGTGCAGAATTTTAATTCAAGGGGGTATTTATAGAAAACATTTTGGTTTAGAAGTAAATAAATTAGTTAGGATGTAACTTAGTTAGTAGTTAGTTTAGTCCTAAGTTGACTAAGTAATTATAACCTAAGGAAAATATCTAAAAGTTTTGTCCTTATTCATTTTGTGCCATGTTATCTTCAAATAAAGCAATATTCCTTTGAGCTTGGCTGGCCTATGCACGTGGAATTGAGTGTTCAAGAAGCCAAATATGATTTTTCCTAAGCTTGGTTGCAAAATTATCTTTTATACAAAGTTCTAGAGCTTACACGTTAACCTACACATGTTTTCACTTCCATATAGCTTCAAATCTCACGTATAAGCTTGCTTGGTCTTATGTTTTTGTTTCTTTTAATTTATATCTAGTGTACTTCATGTGTCTTCGAATTCATATGTAACACCCCGAATTTTATGATGATCTGAGCATTTATTGAACATGTTTTATATATATTATTAATCAGTAGAATTTTATGATCTTAATGATATACAATTTTAGGATAAATTTGATTGTTTCCTGGACAACGTCAGTATATGCTGTATAAGTTAGAAATTTCAAACTGAAGCAGAATAAAGTGAGACAGGACTCATATGATAGAGAATAATTTGTAGAGTTAGAAACCATACAGCTGTGACAGAAAAACCTTAGAATAGAATTTCTATGAATTTTATACGGTGATAACTTTGAAATTTTATTCAGGAGAACTTAGGCAGCAGAAAAATATGGAAAAATGATAAGTAGAATCTGTGGAATTTTCTCTTAATTGTAGGATGTACAGACTTATTTAATAAAATGGTTTAGTAATTTTGATGGTCAGAAGTAGAACGGACCAATCAGAATTAAGATAGAGCAGTCTTGTACGTAAAGCTTGTGTAGCACTCTGTATAGACTGTTTGTGAGCTATTTGTACTGTAACTGAAGTCAGTTTCTGGAAATCTCTAGAGTTCTATTATTTAATCTTATCCTTTAGGCAGAAGAGTTTGAATTGAACTTTACTTCCTCCTATGAATGCCATGTGTGAAGACAACTTGGAATTGAATTTTTCCTCTTCATGAAAGATGACATATGGACACAAGGAGAACCACACAATTTTCTCCTCTTTAAAGGAAACCAAAACGTGGTGTAGAAGGAGGAGGGGAAGATAAAAATCTTTCCCATTGGCCATGGTACCCATGTGAAGAGAGGAAAAGAGGGGGGATAAGGTGGTTTTGTCCTATTCAAAATTAATGAGTCATGATGAGTAGAAAAATATCTTAAGGTTCATGAATTAAAGTGATAAGGTGTAATCATGAAAGCTTAAGAAATATCTATCCACTTGTAAGCCACCATTAATGAAGGGATAACAAGTCATCATAACCTGGAAAGATATTTGTACAAGACGACATGAAAGGAAGAAAAATCTTCTCTCCTTTCCCCTTGATAGCCATGTGAGTGAGGGAGTAAAAAGAGAGGAGATTTCATAACTTAAATACATGAGGACAAGTGGAGGACATTTGGAAGAGAGTCCTCATAACTTAGGAGATTTTTGTTATAAAGTTGGAAGATATTTAGAATAGTAATTATGAGTTTAGTTAGGATGTAATGGAATGAGATGAAACTAACTTCTAATGGAACCAAATGAGAGTAACTAATTAGAAAGGCTAATTATGTCTTTAAATATTTTATCACTTTTCAAACCCTATATAAAGAGAGGAGGGCCCTTAAGTGGAAGTCACTTTCAAGACTCCCTTTCTCCACCAAACCCCACGTGAATCTCTCTCCCTCCCATCTCTTTCATTTCATTTTCACCTTTTCCTTTTCAAGGCATAAGTTAAGTGAGAAGAGGCCCTACTTCCCTTAAGGTCACGTGTAGAAGGCTAGCACTTTTAGGAAAAGTTTGTCAAGCTTTGTAAGGAGTTATCAGGTATGTATAGGGAAGTTTTATGATAAGGATAGTTTAAGTGTTACTTGTGTTTGAATAAATGTTTGAAGTTCTGTGAAGTATGACTTGTATCTGAGTAATTGTTGGATTTAAGTTATAGTTATATGATTGAGTGCCTGAATGAAGTTTTATACTTGCTGAGTGTTTTGTGAATCTCTGTACATGAATGATATGTTGAGTTTTCGTACATAAGTAATAAGCTGAGTTCTGTACATGATTTATGTTGAATTTCTAAGTAAATTATGTGAGATAGTGATTGGAGATTGATGTTGAAAATAAATCTGAGTTTATAAAATGAATGTGATATGCATAAGTGAATCAGTCTCATGTGTCTCATAAAATTGCCTCAGAGAGGAGGTGTGCCTCAGAGAGGAGGTGTGTTAGATAGCTGCAGGAACGGAGTCCGTGCGTTCAGGCAGAGGGGTCTAAACTGGGGGGTGACTCTTGCGGTGGGGAATCATGCCACCCATGATGATCACATGAGTTTGGGTGAGAACCTATGCAACACCGGGAGACCCTGACTGATCAGAGAAGTTCTGTGCCACTGGGATGGGGTTATCTTGACAATTGGTACCACATGTTCATGATGTTGAGAGTTTGGGAGAATCATGCATCATATAAAATTAGAACTGAAGTTTGAGGACGTTGTTATAAATAACTGCGCACTGAATATAACCTGTTGCTTAAACTATGTTTATTATAAACTTACCATGTGTTTTTTGTCTGTGGTTGACACCTGCTATGACCTCGATTTGCATTCGGATGAGCAGATGAACAGTAAAGAGAGATTGCCTAGCTGCTTACAGGAAGAGAATTTTGTGAAGATGTTTAGTTTGAAGATGTTTTGTTTGAAGATGTGTTTTTTTGTTACAGAGTGTTTTAGTTATTTGTACTATGTAATAGTACCAGTTTCAGTTTGTACTCTTATTATATGTTACTTCGGGCTTATAAATATTACTGAGTGATGAAATTTTCTTGGAGTATTAGTTATTGGAAAAATTTTGTTATATTCAATTGGGTGCTCTTAAGTAAGTTGAAAAGAATTTTCATTAAAAATCAATAATAACAATACTGTAAGTTGAGGTGTTACGTCATATACTAGCTACGTATGTGACATACACTTAAAATATAAGCCTTTGCCCAAAATCCTACATAGCTATTATTGGTTTCTTTTCTTAAATTAACTAATCATAACTAAATATATTCTAAGCATTTCTAAACTTGTCACTTGAATGCATTAGATTCTATTCTATCATTCTTGTACTACCATCACAAATGTTTTTCATGTGATAATTTTCCTCATCATATTATCACATGGTCTGAAACTATACCTCATGATAGCTTTAGATATTCATGAAATTTTCTTTCATTTTTACTATAATGTTTATTTACTTGTATTTATTATATTGGGTAGTAAAATTTAGAGACTTATCTTATGACTTACCTAATCATAAATTTTTGGCCAGTCTAGGTACTCCTAGTTTTCTTATAATATTTATCTGTTACTAAGGGTAATTTGGTAATTTGTCATCCTAGGGGTATTTTTGTAATTTCATCAAGTCCATACAAAATATCTAAGGGTATTTTAGTAGTTTGTCACTCACCACAAGGGTATTATTGTAATTTTACTTCAAAATATCTTATCAAAATATCCAAGGGTATTTTGGTAATTTGTCACTTACTCTAGGGGCATTTTTGTAATTTTCACTTCAAGGGTAATATGGTAATTCTCATATCAAGGAAAAGGGTAATATGGTCATTCTTCTTTAAACATTTTTGTAATTTCTCTTTTTATCTCTAACTAACATAATTATATTTTTGGGATGTTACACATACAACTAACATTTTCAGATGGAACCGGTGATATGGTTTGACCGTCAAAGATGGAACGTAAAGGCTATGACAATGCCAAGGATTATGATGCATAAGAAGAACCTTCTGAGAAGGCCTCTGGGTCTTAGTCTTTCTTTTATAAAAGAGGGCAGACTAGACCTTTACTTTATGGTGTATTATTCATTTGTATGTGACTCGAGTTTTTATGTATTCTTTTCAAAGATGTAAATGTATATTTATGCGAGATGGTTACATTTGGAAGTTTTAAAAAGTAAATTGTATTTTTATGTACTTTGAAGGATGTTTTTTATAATTCAAGTTTTTAATTTACTCGCCAATTTCAAAAAAGACCTAAAAGACCTTTATATAATTAAGGGTGTTACACATCATTATCTTCTAACTTATCCTTCCCTGTTGGAAAAGATTCAAGAAATTCTATTCAAATAAAGAAGCTTAGAACATATAAAAAGAAAAGGGTTATTGTGCAAAATTGTTAAGTTTATTGCAAATAACAATTTACAACAAATGGGTTCAAAGAACTCTCAAGCTTTCTATACCTAGAATACAAAGCTCCTTATAAAATAGACAACAACTAACTGTCTAACCAAAAACAGTTATAATAAAAAAAAAATAGAAAACAGTCACAATTACAACATAATCTATGTAATGAACCACCAAACTGTATGCTCCATTCTACGTGGCTAGACGCTCCACCAAATTACGGAAGATTGAATGACCTATACAAAAGACAAGAGTACTGAACCAGACAACCACTATCGTCCACCCTATCTCTATCATTCATCATCAAACAATCAACAATCTCTAACTTGGTTCAATAACATTTCTAAATTACAAGTAACTCAGTTCATTCCCATCAATCTACATTAAGTAGATCTAGACAATGCATGAATTGCTTCTTGGAACATGCTTTGTGAACATATCAGTTGGATTCTCCCTCGTATCAACTTTCTAGACTTTGACCTTCTTCTTAGAATGAATCAAGTTGAATCTAATGTCAATGTGCTTATTCTTCTCATGATGGACTTGATCCTTGCCTAAATAAATTTTACTTAGAATGTCACAAAAAATAATAGCCTTTTCATGTGGAAACCCAAGATTGCTAATAAGACCTTCAACCAAATCCTTTCCTTTGCTTCTTTTGCTAGAGCCATGTACTCTGCCTCTTTAGTGTATAAAGCCACTATGGGCTGAAGTGTCACCTTCCTACTGATAAGAGAGTTATTAATCATGAATGCGTACCCAGTCATAGATCTCCTTACGCCTAAATTTGTAGCATAGTCAGAATCTGAGTAACCAACTAGAGCACAAAAATTGTCTCCATGGAGGACAAGTCCAATATCAGTTGTACCCTTAAGGTACCTGAATATTTGTTTCATAGCTTGCCAATGTCCCTTCCCAGGATTACCCATATACCTATTCACAACACTGACTACTTGTGCTAGGTCCGGTCTGGTGCATACCATAGCATACATGAAACTGCTTACAACACTTGTATAAGGAACACAAGACATGTATTCCTTCTTTGATTTTGACAGAGTAGTATTAAGTTCAGATAGATGAATGGACGTTGTTAAAGGAGTACACAATGTTTTTGTGGATGCCATCCTAAAATGATTCAACACTTTCTAAATGTATTCCTTTTGACATAGAAAAAAATTATTTTGGATTTGATCCCTCTTGATCTCCATGCCCAAAATCTTTTTAGCAGCACCCATGTTTTTCATCTCAAATTCACTACTGAGTAGTGACTTCAACTTCTGAATTGCCAACAAATTTTGAGATGTTATGAACATGTCTTCCACATTGAGTAATAAATAGATGTGGGAACCATCCTCTACCTTGATATGATAAACACATGAGTCATAGGGACTTCTGATGTACCCATGAGAGACAATGAACTCATCAAATCTCTTATACCTTGATGATTGCTTCAACGCATAAAGAGACATTTTTAATCTATAGACATAAATTTCCTTTCCTTCCACCTCAAAACCTTCAAGTTGTTACATCAAAATATCTTCCTCCAATCTTCCATGGAGAAACACAGTTTTGACATCGATTTGCTCTAACTCCATGTCCAGAGTTGTCACAAGGGCCAATAAAACACGTATAAAGTCATTGTCAATCGTAAGACACTTTACAAGCCATTGGACACATGGCTTCTAGATTGTGAAAAATTTCTCTCTAACTTAAGTAGATAAAATTTTCAAGCCATTGTCAATCCTAAGACACTTTACAATCTTTCCTATCTGATTATTCATAAGAATTGTCCAATGCTTCAAAAATTTGAAAGCTTCAAATTTTTGCTTCATCATGGATTATGTCATCCTAGAGTAATCGTCGATGATGGAGAGGAAATACCTTGCCCCTCCCAGTGATGGAACTCTCGTCCGATGCTGCTTCTCATAGACTAAAAAGCTTCCACCTTGTGATTTCCAAGTAAGCCTTACTTGCTCAGAATATCCAGACATTTTTCACTCACATGACCGAAACGCATATGCCACAAAGAATTATCAAACAAGCCATTGGACACATGGCTTCCAGATTATGAAACAGCAGAGACAGAGCCTGTCACAATGGACCTTTGAAGGGTGTACAAAGTTCCTTGCTTGGTTCCCTACATTAACATAGACTTTCCTTTCCCTATAATTTGCATAAATCCACCTTCAAGTCATCAAGGAAAACCTTTCGAATCCATGCACCCACAAATACAATGTAACACCCCGTAGGCCTCCGGTGCGTTAACATTAATAATATCAGTTTAGCGCGTATTTATCATAAAATAGAACTCAGCGGAAGCATAGAATCGTTTTTCTTGATTCATTATGTATGGAATAACACAACTGTAAAGTACAATATAAGCTCATGCTGACCCAGTTTCTCAAATTATCTATCAAAAGCCATACAACTTAA
>PYAF01003189.1:24451-44467 GCA_007407185.1 Glycine tomentella
TTTCTAAGTCACAGGGACGTGTTTAGGCTGACAAATATGGTCCTAGGGAGCTTGAAAACTCATTAATGGAGGTCCAGGGCATTGGGAGGGAGAAGAAGGAGGTTTTCCGTCCCAAAAACGCGATCTGCCCTTTATACTAGGCCTGCCCGACCTCTGGCGCGATCCGCGCCACCTCTGGCGCTACTCGCGCCACTATGGCAGTGCAGGTGGCGCGACTCGCGCCATACCCGCGCCAATCGCGTGGATCTTCAGAGACCTGGCGCTAACCGCGCCACACCGGCGCTGCTCGCGCCAGACTCCAGAGACTGTGGCGCTACTTGCGCCAACCTGGCGCTACTCGCGCTAGCTTCCAGAGGACCTGGCGCTGATCGCGCCAGACCGGCGCCATCCGCGCCACACCCCTGTGTTGGTTTTCTGAGCTGAATCCCCGCGCTGTCGCGCGGGGTTAGGGTTATCACATACAAGATTTTTCTTAAGCACTAGAACATGACAAATACAAGGTTCTAACAACACCATCATGCATCCTAATTTGTATAGAACCTATACCGACCGAATTACAAGGACCATCGTCACCAATGAGAATATTACCACCAGAATTCTCCTTGATAAACCCAAATTTGACTATATTTTGATGTGAGTTTTCATGTCATATTCATGCATTTTGATATATTTTATTTGGCAAAATGCACAGTTTAGTGTAAGTTTGAGAAAGACAACTACTTAATAGGCTTCATTTGAAAAAGAGCCAAATATCATGAATTTTTGGAACTAATCAGTAGGGATGGCAAAGTGGGCCAGTCCACCCAAAACGGGCCGGGCTGGCCCAACCCACCAAAAATGGATCGGGTCGGGCTGACCCACTTTTGCAAAGTGGGCTGGAAATACTAGGCTGTCCCACTTTAAAGTGGGTTAGTGGACTAGCGGGCTAGCCCACCTAAAAAATAAGAAATGGAAAAGTTATTTTTTTTTAAAAAGACAAATTTGTTATAAAAGGGAAGCTATACTGCTATTCAACATGAAATTTTGTTAGACTTTTATTATTAAAGTTTCTATTCTGCCTCCAACACTTCCGTTTCCAATATTTTATAAAATGTTTCACAAAATTAATCATAGCTAACACTGCAAAGATTTTCCATTACTGTTTTATATACTTCTTAATCCTAGAGTTTTGCTCACATTTGCATAAATCATTTTATAATTAACAGCTTAGAATTTTAGTTGTTAAATAACTTTATAAGAAACTAACACTCCATACAGACCATACTACACTTTCCAGGCTTTCTAGTGCAGTAAACCAAAGCAAATAACATAAAGAATCATATTTATACATTGTGCAGCTCACACTATTCTTGCAGCAATTAGGGATCAAAACCACATAAAAACATGTTTATATGATGTCAAACAATAGCTATCATAGACCTATTAGGCTCGAATCTCTACAAAAATGGCATAGCTCTTCATATGTTCATCACACTACACAACAATTGTACCACTCTTCATAATTAAAACTAGAAATAAACCAAGAAACTAGATCTTTGAAAAAGATGGCTAATCCCTCAAAACATTCTTCAATCATCACAAGCATTTCCAAACATAACAAAAATTAATTTCTAGAGAAACACAGTGTTCATCCTATTAATGCTAGCATATTATAAATTAGAAGGAGAAAAGATATAAGCCCCCTTACAGACAAAGCGTTAATGAGGAAGAAGAACTCAAAAGGTAAAGAAGGACTTGTTCCAAGTTCTACAGCTAGTACAAGGAGAGGGACACGAAACCAAGCAGATCGACACAGAACAGAGAAGAGCAATGCAGAATGAATTTGCGCGATGTGCGGGCGTGAAAAGAAGTTGTGCGGCACGTGAGCGTCGAATGAAGCTGCTCGGAGCAGAGAGTGATGGCCGATGTCAGCGGTGCTAACTTGGGTGCATGAGCGTGATGGCCTCTCATTCAGTTAATCTAAGCCTGGTGTCGGCGGTGCGGACTTGTGATGTGTGAGCCGGTGAGCGTGATGGCCTCTCAGAGTCTTAGTCATTCACTCTCAGCCTCTCATTTATCTTTCTTTCTTATCTCATTTTGTCATTCATTCTTTTATTGGGCCGACCCAGCCCGGATTTGGCCCGTAATTTTAGTGGACAGGGTTGGCCCGACCCGTTTAATTAAATGGTCTGACATTGTCAACCCTACTAATCAAAAGACCACGGTCATGGTAATTTTGTTCTACCACTATAATTTTGTACATGTGCAATAATTTTGTACAACCGTGATAATTTTGTACACGTGTAATAATTCTGCATGTTCGTGGTATCCCTACGTCACTTTCACCCTTGTCACTTAAAGATTGCAAGGATCACCTGCCACTAATTGATAATATTCTTTAATTAAAGACAGTTAGAAGGAGAACCTCCGCATAATATTATAAATAAGGAATGAGGCCTTTCTCTTTTGAAAGGAGTTTAATTTTGAATTTTATTCTTATATTTTTAGAAATTTAAGAGAACCTCGAGGGCTTTTGAGAGCTGAAGAGCGTGGACAACACCGCTAGGACAGATCGTGCTCATTGTTCCTGCCTATTGGTATGTCTATGTTTAATCTTTATAAGATTGCCAGTTTTACTCTTATCATGAGTGACTAGTTCCCCTAGTCTTAGGGTTTTGATGTAACTGTACATTTGTACTCCTCTCCTTGTTCTTAATGGAATTCCTCATTGTTTTATGTTAATTAATTATCTTCCTTATTTTAATGTTTATTTGGAACCGGCCATTCTAATACTCAATCAATTGCATAGTAGTGATCATTTTCATGTAATTGGTAGATCTAGACAGAGAATGTTTTATGCTAAATTGCATAATCAAATTGTTTGAGTAATCTCTGATAGATTACTTAATCTTTAATTAATCATCCCTATAATTGATTTTATCCTTTGACTTAAATTGATAGATCCATGATTATTGGGATATTGATTTAAGGTAAAGAGCATCTTTTGATCTTGATCATAGGATTTAGATGATTTTGGAAATCGGTAATTAATTGGGGAAGGAATTTCGTTAGGACTAGGATTGGGGTAAAACCTTTACTAGTGAGTCATAACCCCTAGTCATTCTTATCATAACTTAAAACCTCTATTTATTTATATTTAATTTCTTTATTATAAAAACCAAAACCAAAAAATATTTAAATCCTCTTTTTAATCATCTTTACTATTAGTTTAATAAACTTAACTAATTGGGAATACATCTGGTCTTTTGGGTTCGATATCTGGACCTTCGAATCCACTGTTACTATTGTGTAGGGTACACTTACCCTTGTGTGAGTCTAACATATTTTATGCATTACTCCTCATATGTCACAAATCAATGTCTGTGTGGACATATATGATAAGAACAACCTAAGTCCAATACCCATTGTCCAAAATATTGTTGAGTTGTTCACCAACAGCCAGAACCAAATCGCATTATGATGAGGAGTCATTATGAATAAGAGCAACAACAAAATATTTCTTTACATTCTTTGGACAGTTTCTCTTCCAATGACCCGGTTGTTTGCAACAATTGTAGATGTCCTTAGGATTAGCTTTGCTCTGCTTACCACCTTTGCCTTTCTTTTTCTTCTTCCTTTTAGCAAACATAGTCACCAATAATTTGGACACAGAGGCTTTATCTCTATTCCTAGACGCTTTTAGTCAAAGCTCTCTAGAATAAAGCATAGACTTGACTTCTTCAAATGTAATGGATTCCTTGCCTACACTAAGAGAACTCATAAAATTATCATAGGAGGGAGGAAGAGAGGCTAATAGAATCATTGTCAAATCTTTGTCTTCCTTCTTGACATCAATGTCGGGTAGCTCCATCAGAATAGAGTTTGACTCATCAAGATGTTCCTTCAGTGGCGTACCTTTCCTTATTCGGAGGCCAAACAAACGTTTGAGAAGAAATTTGTTGCAGATTGATTTCATCATGAAGAGATTCTCCAATTTGAGCCAAATCCTAATAGCAAGCATTTATTCAGAAACTTCATGAAGAACCTTATCAGATAGAGATAATAGAGTTATCGAATGTGCCTTTCCCTCTTGTAACTCAAGCATTAACTTATCAATCTTTAACAATTGATCGGAGAGAAGAGTCTAAATGATTCATTCTTTCAACAAGTCTGGCATCTTGATGCGTCAAAGGATGAAGCTATTCTTCCTTGTGTATTTCTCAATCTTGATTGTGTTGATCATCTTCTTGAATAAAATCTTGAAGACACAACACAAACAAATAAAAAACAGAATGGTTGATCAATGATGACTTGATCTACCATGAAATAGATTCAGAACTAATCTTGAATGGAATCAATCAACATTCCCCTTATAGTAATAAATAAGACAAAATGGAGTCAATTTGTCTACACAATGGAATCGTGTTCCAAGCATATGGGCAAACACACATTTTGTCATTGTAGATTATTTAAGGATGCTTAATGCAAATAAGTTGGACTTCCTTTACAACCATTTAAGTGTTAGGGTTTCATGGTTTATATTTTTTAAAATATACTAAATAAAACATTAACAGAAAGAACCTCATCCCATGGACCACGTATTACGCATAGATCACTAAGGGATTAGGATGTACCTTTGTAGCGTGCTTTCAAGTGATGAATTTCCTTTGATCACAAAGCACCGAAAGTACTATGCCTCTATACTATTATTCTTCAGACGTAATAAGCAAGTGAATCTAGTCCAATTTGTAGAAAGAAACAGTAAGAATAAGAGTTATCATAACCAAAGAGACTATGTGCAACATAAAGGAATCAACAAATTTTTACACAAATACGTTGTAGCTAGTTGTCAATTTGGTGTGGTGAATGTGTGAAGTTTCAATTTTTAGAAAAGAAATGTTTCATTTAGTGAGGCATCAATTCGCTATGCTGAAACTAAACTGTTTTTGGTTTTCAAACACAATTTATAGAGCAAAAATGAAATCAAATAGAGAAAAGTATTGCTAAGATAAAATCCATAGCATTATTCATATGAAACTTGTTCCTAATCATTCTCCTAGATCAATGCAACCAAGATCCAAACTACAATGACTAATCCTAATTCCTTAGTGATTAATCCTTGTGTTCCAAGCCAAATCCCTAATTCCTAAGTTGATTTAGAACTAGAAACTCAAAGCTTGATCAATAAATCTCTACAAATGCAAGTATTTGATTCATTCCTAGCATCAAAGCTTGGCGCAATTTCAATTCAAATCTAGGATTTTAACTTGTTTCCATATAATCCAAATTCCCAAAAGCTAGGTTGATCACTCCTAGTACGCATCTAAGCAAAGAACTAAAATAGGATTACATGAACTAAGAGAATTGATCAGAAAATAGAGATTACATACTTGAATTATACTTAAATCACTTAACAACTATCAAATTTAGCTCATTTGGATCATGAAGAATCCAAATAGAACCTTAAAGAGTTATTAATTAACTATGAACTAACCTAAATCACATTTAATTTTTCCATCTACTCTAATTGATTACTCTATGTGTGTGACCCTATAAGCTCTCTCTCGACTAGCAATAATATTATCCTTATAATATTATAGACAATGATTGAGATTTAACAATGCATCACTACCACCCAACCCATGAGAAAATCAGTGATTCAATTTCAACTTTATCACAACCATTTTCATTGTGTAGCTTTTGTCCTTTCATCCAAATGTCTTGATCGAACACGAGGCATAAAAGTGTCATCTCACACATAAACAAAAACAAGTCCAATGTCTCATATTGACCCATTTATGCATGGCCACACATATAGTGCATCTTACTATCGATAGACCTAGAGACATAACTCCTGCTATGTAGGAGGGATAGATCTGATCTACATCACTCACATCCCTTAACATGATTCATTGTAGACCCAAGAACTACCTTTATGATTATACTGTTACAGATGACATTTGATATCATTAAAGCCTACAACTCCTACATATAGGAATCATAATGACTTTAAGTTGTAGGACTACTATCACTTTATGGTTGTCATGAGAAGCGCTTATAACACTTACATAACCATTATGAAGCCTTCTCATAGTGGGTCTATCTAGTATAAATATTACTCCTAATGTTCATGGTTGTGTGCCAGCTTGATATTCCATATCCATGACCTGTGAAATGTGATCATCATGCTACTAACACAATAGTCTCAATGCATCAATGTCATCTTGCTTAAAAATGATACTTCGACTACAAACACTTTAAGAATCACGTTCTATTATTCAATGAATCTCAAATCATCAAATAGTCTGCCTATTCTAAGGACATTACTATATTATAAAAAAATAACATAACAACTGAAATGTCTCATATATAAATATATATATATATATATATATAAATCAAAGTCGTCATAAAAATATAGCCAAAAATGGATTGGCCACTACAGTTAACTCTAACACTAAGTCCAAATCTTTAGTACAGAAGGTCCTTCTAGGGCATGGTGGAGCCCAGGGCAAGATGATGTTGAGGAGAGTGACTAAACCCATCAATTGTTGCAGATCCATGGGCTTTAGGAAAGGCATAACATCAGAAGTTGCATCAATCCTTATCCAAATCTTAGCTCTAGAAGGATAGCGTTGGCGTGCATATCGAGAGTGTTACATGAACAAGCCACTTGAATTAGGCCTTACATGTTCCGTGTGAGGAAACTCATTGAAAATAGGCTCATGTTTGTAGTAGAATAGAGATGGTTCCCCTTCATCTAGATGAGTTTCCCATGTTGGATAGTTGAAGGGATCATTCCTTGCATACCTTTCTTTCCACAACTCGGTCAAGTGAGAGCTTCCAACATATGGTATTGATGTTCCTCATGGAAAGGCATCATACACTTCCATAGGTATTTCCTTTGTAACCCTTGAAACCATGATAATTACTGATATTGATCTCTAGATCCTATTGTGGTTTCACAAAGTTTGGTTCTAAAGGGGAAAGGTTGGGATAGAGTCTTATGATCTAGTTTGGTAGTTGTGGTTGGATCCCAAGATCAAGTTGTTTTCTGATTCCAAGAGCTATTGTAAGTCTAGAAAAGATGTTAGATAGGTTAACAATCTTAGCCATATTGACTTTTCGCTTTATCTCCTATATACTCTACTGCATAGACTTAATGGTGGTAGAAAAGTCTCACCATACTCATTGAACATTCTTTTGAGTTTATCAGCTTCCATATGCTCATCTAGGGTCTTAGTGATTTTTTTGCTCATTCTCTATAGTTATTGGTTTGGAAACAACCCTAGGCATTCCATCATTTGTTTGTACACCATCTATAACCACTATATCTTGCTATGCAGAAGCTTCTAAGACATATTGAAGAAAAACATCATCTAGCTTAGCAAGCTCTAAAGGATTTGTGTTGGGTTCAACACTCACTAGTTTCAACTCTTTACTTCTTTCAATTTCATCTACTAAGTAAATTTAAGCGAACAATTCAGTATCAGATCGAAATCATTCAAGCTCTTCTTTTTCATTCTGCCTATGCTTTTCTTGAGAAATTTTTAACAAACTCTAGGAGTACATTCTCATTAACCTCATCATCTACTTTTTATTTATATCCACTTCCTTTGTTGCTTTATTTTGCATGTCCTCAGTAGATTGAGTATTCAAAAATTCCAAAACTACTTCCTCTTGAATCTCTTCTTCTTCCTTAGCTAAGACAACTAGTGTAGCATTTAAATGCTTTATTTTGTTCTTTAGTAGATAAGGCCTTGACATATTCCAAGATCATTTCTTCCATTTGCAAAGCCTATTTTGTTTCCAAAGCATTTTCAATATTGGCCTTTGAGCCTTCTCGGTGGCAAAAACTTCCTTCTTATTTGCAGGAGGGGGAATAGAAGCTGGAGGTTGAGGTGTTGGTGTAGAAGGTGGAACTTTAAGGATCTACACATTAGAGTCTTGATCCTTGGGTCAAAGGTTCTGATGAGGGTTGGAAAAATTATGTAGGTTGAGAGGTAAAATGGATTATTTCAATCTTGGTTTGGATGGACTCTAGGCCATTCAAAAATGCTTTTAAGACTATCGAGCCAACCTATTTAAATAAGAATAAATAAATATTTATTGTTGTTATATAAAATTTGTTCAAATCTTACATTCAATTATCTTTTTAAATGTTAAGTATATTGACCTACATAAAAGTCTGACTTAAGATTCTAACTTTATTGAAAGATAATTTGGTCATATATGGAATTCTAATTGCAAAACATGTTGTTAAAACCAAAGACATTGGATGATGTCTAGCCCCTAAACAATGTTATGATTTTGATGATAACAAATGTATTAAAATTTGATGGAGTAACAAATTTCATTAAGTGTTATAGGATTACTATCATCTAAAAGCTTTTTGGTATTGAAATCCTCGATCTTTGCTTAGCACTGATCACTCTTTTAAGCATCATATATAGCCATATAACTATTATACGCATTTTCTTAAAATAACTACTAGCATCCAATGTGCTATAACAAAACTATGTCCAAGAGGTTTGTGAAAACCAACATCTAATATGCTAAGTCCTTTTGAATGTCCAATTTAGAGATAAGAAACTTACACAATGTTTTCTATTAAGTTCTCATATAGTACACATGTTCATTACACGACGATGATTCATGATCAAAAGGTTATGTCACTTTATTCTCTCATAAATATTTGAATTGCCTAATCATTTGTTATTTGGTTTTAAACTCATTGTACGATCTTTTAACAAACATGTTTTTCAAAGTTTTGTTATATTAGTTTTTGAAAAGGTTTCCATCTTTAAAAAATGTAGGATATCACAAACATATTATTCAACCCCCTTTTTAGTATGTTCCATTTATTTCATTTTTTAAAATAAGTTATCATAAATGTCATATTAAAACTTAAAAATATGCTTATATCATATAAATAAGTAAGACTCAATTCTTATAAAGCCTAACATACCTATTTTCATCTTATCTTAGTGGTAAATTATCACAAAGTAGGCCTTTAAATAGGTTTGTAGGCCAAGCAAGGCTTTAATGTAGGTTAGCCAAGCCTTTAAAAAAAAACCTTTGACAAGTAAACAAGCCAAGATTAAGCCAAGTCTTTTTAACCTAGGTCATGTCCATACCTAGTAAAGCCCAACGCGGGCTAGCCAATTTCCACCCTCTAGCTACCATTTTGATGCATTTGTTGATATGATAAGATGGACATTTACCTTGCAAGTAAAGGATGAAGTGATAACCTTTTCCATGTTTACTCAAGACCTTATGGCCCAATAAGGAGCATGATAACGGTTCATCCTATAAGAAACTCAAGCAACTTTTTAAGGACAAGTGGCCAATGGAGAAAGCACTTCCTCGGTGTAACTCAAGCAAGTATAACTATCAAAATCATTTTTTTACCCTACTAATTTCATGCATGGAGCAAATTCAATAGGCATGGTGGTAGCATTCAAGTCACCACATGAGTTTATTTCATTTGAAGGGTTAAGGATCCTTCTAATTCGAGTTTGGCTAAACTAGGGCATCATTGTGAGGCTTGGGATGTTGAACAAGAATTTGCAAGTAGAAATTTGGATTACTTAGTAGTATTTTTCCTATTTCAAATATGCATTGTGATGATCCTTGTTACGTTAGCCATCTTGAATAAAGTGATTAATAGTTTTACGACCATATCGACCCTGGCGCTAGAGTTTCACTAGCCTTGCATGAACAAGTAACATTTTATATGCTTGTTCTATTTTTGTTTTATCAACAATAATAATATTTAAAAATATTGTCGAAAAAAAGAGAAGAAATCTCATACTTTATTCCGCTAAGGTCAACAGGTCTTCCTTCTTAATGACCCATAATTTTGATGTTTATTTTCTTTTTTTTATTATAACTGGTTTGAAATTAACACAATATATTAGCAACTTGATAATTAGCATAAAATTTCTTGCTATTTATTTCTTTGTTGAATTTAGCTTCTTGCTATTAATTAGGATTATATCACAAAAAAAAGGCTTGTTTGTTCAAGGTTTGTCAGGTTAAGATAAAATAATGAATAGATGGATAGTTGAATGAGAATGGTCAAGAATCAAGGATGTAATTGTAATGAGGGTTTTGATCTTAACTTAGCATGTGTACTGATTAACAAGTAATAAATGTTACATGTAAATTATTGTCCCACAACATATTTCTTAAATACTACGTACTAATTACTAGCATTAAATTTATCAAATTAAATATAAGATTGACATGATTATTGGTTAGTGAAACTTAAAATCTAACTAGAAATTCAGTACATTTCGATTTTGTGAAAAGACTCAGATTCAAAAGTTGCAAAGACTCAATGATGGAAAATTGTAAATAATGTTTCTCTATCCTCAGCTCCTAAATTCACTCTCTTAGAATTCTAACTTACACATCAGTTTAATGTTTGAATGTACTAAAGTAACTAGTGCCAACTCCTTGATAACTAGTCTATGATTACCAAATAAGAATCCTAATTCCTTAAGCATTCTTACTTATCACGTGTTGGGTTCAAACTTTTAAAGAACACACAATCACACACCTCCATTCCTAGAGTTGATGCGATTATTTGTCTTAATTCTCAATTCAGTCTATGATATCTTTTCCAAGTTAACCTCAAGCTAAGTTAAATTAATTAATTCACTCCTATTATACCTTATGCATTAATTAAATAAAAAATATTGAAACACAAAGCATGAAAACAAAGCACAATGACGTAATTTACAAACTATAGAATATAATTTCAATCATTATAAAAAGACCAACTAACAAAAAAAAGTGTTAGAACCAAAAGACATGGAAGATGTCTAATCCCTAAAAAATCTCATAATTTTGATGATAACAAAGATATTAAAGTTTGATAAACTAATAAAGTTTATTAATTAACTGTTACAAGATAACTAGCACCCAATGATGCTTTAGGTATTGTATTCCAAACCTTAGATGCAAAATATATCATACTTGAACATGCATCTAATATGACAAAATTGGACTTAGTCAAATGTTAATATAGCATCATACGTGTTGTTAAGTGAATTGTTTCCAAAGCTCTTAATAGAACTAGAATCCAATGAGCTACGCTTTATTTCTTCCAAAAGGACAAAAAACTTACACCTCAATTTTTTTATTTACACTAAGTTTTCTTTCGTCCAACGAAAAAAGTGATCATGTGTGTTTTGTTTATGACGATCCTTCAAAAAGTTGCATCTATCTTTTGTTCCCTTTCCGTTTTTTTGAAAATATCTCACTATTTGAATTTCAAGTGTGTATTCTAAGGTAAGACAAGACACAATCAAAATATGATCTACATAAGTCATATTGTAAAGTAGTGAAGACAAGATGAAGCTGCTCAAAAAAAGGACAATACCTTTTGTCTTTCTCTCTCCATCACAAGTTGACACATAGAAAGCAAACATGTGTCATGCCCAAATGGGAAAGCCACAAGGCTTTTTCTTCCACAACGATCATATCCATTGAAGCCTATACAATAAGCTTGAATCTTTGAAGAAAATAACGAAACATTAGAAAATTCTATGATACAAGTGAAAAAGCAATAGAACAATGAAAGTTTTCATCCTTAGACGATCAAACTCTAATACAGAAAGCTCAATCCTTTACTTAGAAAAGTTATTTTTATTAAGCATTGCAATTTCATACTCTCTAGGGTTGATTTTTGTGTAAATATTTCAAAACTTATTTGAGAAACCCATGAGTGGCATAGTGATCAAAGAATAGTTGGGTGTTCAGGATTCTGAAGATCAGATTGTGTTAGTGTCGAAAGTGATATAGAGAATACTTGTTGTAAGCCATAAGTGGTAGAAGAAAGAATACTTGTTGTAATTAGTTATTGATTAGTGTAACCTTTCTAAGATTGAAGGAGAATTAGATGTAACTTAGGTTAAGTGAAACAATATAAAACAAATATTCTCATTCTTATTCTAACACTCTCTTTATTGTTCCCTCACATTCACATCTTGGACAATAATTTTACGCGCTTGGTTTTGAACATATTTGCAAAATTGATTTTCGAAAAGGTTTTAAATTTCACATACATACTATTCAATTATACTTCTAGTGTGTTCCTTTTGTTTCATTTAGCACTTGATGAAATAAGAGGAGAATAGATAGATGCACTTCATTGAAGCCCCACATCCATTTCAAGCTAGAGCACAACTCCATTGAAAAGATTTTAAGAAATTAGAACCCAAATCATTCTTTTACATTAAAAATTCACAAGTAGGAAAAATTTACAAAGTTAAAAAAACATAGCGAAAGTTCTCTCAAAATGACATAAAAGCATGCATTTATAGTTGCAGGAAACCACTCGATGCTAGCTATAGGCTTACTAGCCTAGTATTTTTTTTTGCTTCCTTATAGGGCAAACTCTTTGTTGTTAGATGTCCTTGTAACTAAAACTATTATGATGGATACAAATAGTTATAGGTAGTTATCAACCCCTCGCTAGGTGTGGAAACCATACCAAGCACACAATTGTTGGACGGTGGGATTATTTTTTTATCTGCATGTAAAATTTTAATTGTTTTATAAGTATTTACAAAAATTATAATTCCTAAATTATTTTAATATTTTCTATTTTTTAACAATGAGTATGATTTATTTTTTTCTTTTTTCTTTTTAATTTCCTAAATTGATTTATTGAATCTTCATCAATTGAAGATTCGTCACTTCTAAATTTGATATTTGGGTTATAAAAAGGTTTATGTTATATCTTAATTTTTAACCATTATTGTTTAAGAGATTTTATTGTTAGATTGTGTATTCTAGAACTTAATTTAAAATCATTTTGAAGAGATATTCTTATTTGATTGCATGTTTTATAATGATTAAGATATTTTAATTATTTTGTTAGCCTTTAAAACTCTGGCACACACCATATCTTTAAGTGGACATTTTCATTGGTATCTTTCTTTATAACTGATTTTAATTTTTTATACCCTTTATATTATAAAAGGAGCACTTAAGGAATTAAATTGTTTAGAGAATATTACAAATAGGGATTTTCATGCAAGTTATATATTTTTCTCTCTTTAAGAAGGAAAAAAGAATGAATTAATGAACAAAAGATAAAAATCAAAGAGATAAAAAGATAAAAAAAATAGAGATCAAAATAATAATGTAAGGGGAATTATTTAATATACCAACATGTTGCTGGTTTGAGTGAAACTGGGTTTGGATCCCTTAAGCACTATTTAGGATTCAAGCCTTGTGATTGAAAAAAAACATGGTTGGGTGAGTAGACCTCACTTAAAAAGATGAATCAGGTTTTTCGATGAAGATTAGTTATTAATCAAATTGATAGATAATTTATACCAATGTTATAATGATTAAAAAAATAATTGTTGCATATTTTGGAGGGTTAAGTTCCTATACTCAATTTATGGTTTAAAAGGTTATGTTTTGTTTTGCTTTTATGTTTGATTACACTTTGTGTATCTTTTTTTCCTCTTTCATCCTGCTTATTTTTTTTTTCTCATTTCCCATTAAAATCCATATTTTTTTATATTTTATTTTGGCATACATTCAAAATATTTAGTGAAAACTTTGTTGATAGTCAAGCTTTTATAGTAGTGTATCTTCTTTAAGATTAAGATAAATTAAACAAATTGTTTTTATTCTTTTACACTTAGAGTTGTGAGGACAATACCTTATTTGGTGTAGAGGTTGATTTCACCAACTCCACGCCTCTATTTGGGCTAATTTAGTTTTTATTCCTCTTAAATGGTAATAATATTTGTGTTTGTGACATATATTGTAAGTATGCCTAGCCTTTATGCTCGGTTATTTTGGTAACTGACTGAGGATAAAGTCAAAAATATGGTCCACATTGTTTCAACAACAAAAAAATTCCAACTACCCATATTTTCTGCACACCACTAATAATAGACACCTTGATGGTTAGGTTCTATATATAGTGTATGTTTGGGGTCCCTAAGCCCACTCTCATAATACTGCAATACACCATATGTGCAAGAGAGCAAGAGTTTGGAAAGACTTACAAAGCACTCACTAATTACTTAACTCACGGACAACTGCAACTCATCTTCAGAGCAAACGAGAATAGCAATGGCAGAAGGTATTTATGATCTTAATTTTTTTGCAATTGATCTAATTGTTGTTGTTGTTTGTGTATGAGCATGATTATATCATAAAGTATATTTTAGAACTTACATATATTACTAATATTGAGTTCCTTGATTGATGTGTTATTTATTTTCAACCCTCATGTTTAAGCCTAAAATATTACTAGATAAATAATGTATAAGTCTGGGTAAGCTGATAAATTACCATTTTGTTAGTTTATTTACAAGAGGTTGGATGAAAATTTGCATATTTATTAGCAAATAATCTTAATTTTCACTTAACTTCTTTTATTTGCTTTCAAGATAGGTGAGATAGAGTAAAGAATGATTTTATAAAACAAAAATGAACTTATAATGAAGAAACTTGCAGCAAGAAATTAAATCTATTCAGATGCAAAGTACAAATATTGAATAATTTAAAGAAGAATGACTATGCCTATGATGTTGGCCATCTAATACATCCAAACATTATTAAAGCATGTTCATAATTCATCATCTTTTAACATCCCATTTAGGAATGAGAACAATCTTGTAGAGATTAGGCACACTCGTGTTATTCCTATGCATGATTGTTCAATTGTGACACCTATGTTAAAGGTATTATGGGAGTTAAGCACACTCATGCCAAAAGTAGCATACCTGTGCACATTTTTTAGGAATCATGTTAGGTTTGAGCTTCAATATAAGTAAACATGGAACTAAATTACATAAAGGGAGAAACATTTTAGAAACCTTTAACACTTTCTCTATGACTATGAGTACCTAAATCTTTAACTAGGCATTGTGGTGGTTTTCATACGTTAAATTATTTGTTTCCTATATTTTAATATAATTTGTGTTTTCTTATTGGATTTGTTCTATTTCTTGAAATGTTGTGTTAAGAATTGGTTAGTCTTAACATAATTCTAGTTAATTGATCATCAACTTATTGCAATAAGTTGATGATCAATTAATGATAACTATTAAAGGTAACTATGTTAAAACTCCATCTTTTTCTTGGTTACTTCTTTACATGACTATTAGGGGTGACCATTTCGGAAAAATAATATTAAAATTACATACTAATGGGGTTCTAGTAGATTAAGCATAAAGTGATTGACAATTAGGAAGAAACATGAGTTATAAAAGAATTCTGTAACATTAGTAATTGCATAGGTATAAATTAAGTGTCCTATGCTTTCTAAAATTGATTTTATTTTACTTTATTTTAGTAACACCCTAAATTTTGAATATTAGAAATAAATTAAGAGGAGACCCTTATTGGGATTCTACTATAATGTTATTTGATAAAATAAAACTTTGGGTATATTATTATATTTAATATTATATTATATTATCTTGGTTTATCTTAAAGATTTTCCTATATCTAAATTATAGATATATTATATCATTGTTGTGGTTGTTATCATCATTATATAATATTATCGTTGGTGTTTTTAAAAATTAATAGGAATAAGATAATAAGACTATAAGAGAGCAACTACGAGCATCTTTAGTGGTGATTCTTAGCACATGTTCTTATGCGCAAGAACTATTTGTTGAAATACAAGTGTGAGGTAAAGTCCCACATCGGGTAGGAATGAGAAGGTTGAGAACCATATAGGTGAGGATAAAATCCATAAACCTGAGCCTTAAGGTTTTGGGTTAAGGTGTAGTGTCAGATTCACTTATATGGTTGCTCATGACCCATTGGTGAAAATCTCCCAAGTATTTACTCCCTCAATTGCTCAACACCATTCTTATGTGTATAAATGATTCTTCCACAAGAACCATCAAGAATTGCCTTTTGACAATTAAAAATTGATTTTTACATGGGAAGCTTTCATTGATTTGAAAGGGAAATCAATGAACAAATTTAAAAGGAAATGTGAATCCAACTCAACATTGTTTGTCGTCATCGTGAGTGGATGTGAACGATCGTCATTTATCATCGTCAGGAGCAGATGTGGACAATGGTTGTGTTTCATCTCCATGAGAAAATATGGATCATCATTGTTTGTCATTGTAAAGAGAGGATTTGGACCACCACCCTAAATCTGAACAACCACTGTCGAGAGCTTAAAGCTCACGTCACAGATCAATATCATCCTTAATGGACATTTTTGGAGGAGTAAGGTAAACTTCTTTGTGGGAAGGGGGAAGAGAAGAAAAGTGGAAAAGGGAAATAATATCTACTGATTGTTGTAAAGAATATGAATATCTCACACTTAACCAAGAGGGGGGTGAATTGGTTAAACCTTGGTATTTTAAAATTCTTTAATCAAAAACAGAGTTCCTAGGATCTTTATCACTTTTCAAAACCAAGAAACTTTATTCAATCAAGTAGCTCACCCCAAGGAATTCAATGAATCAAAACTGACATAATTGGTCAAGCAATTTAATTAAGAACACAATGAATATAAAGAGTTAAGGGATAGAGAAGCAAGACACAATAAGATTTATACTGGTTCACTTCAACACTAGAAGCTACATCCAGTTTTCTTCCAACCAACACTAGGTTAGAGTTCTACTATTATAATTTTATGTTCTTACAATCAATTACAATGTCTCCCTTTATCAACCCTAGATAAACTACAGAAATCTAAAACCCTATTAGATTCTAAGAGACAAGAACTTGAGAACACTACTCAGTTCTTTCACCTAGAGAACCCCTTCTCTAGTTTCAAGCAATAACCCAATTCAATAGCCAAAATTACAAAGAAAATACAAAACGAAAATTACAACCAGATTAAGGAGAGAAACAACCTGATGATCCAATGATGCAATACAAAATGAAGTTACCAGATCAGGTTGAACGAATGAAAATCAATAAGCATAACTTTCCTTAATCTTGAAAAGGTTTCAAGCTCCAAGAATGACTCAAACACTCATGATTAAAGCACAATGGAGCAGCAAGCAATTTATCCCTTAGAAAACACTTAAGAATGCTCACTAGACTGTTTAAGCTCAGAAAATACGAATAGGTAATGTTCCACGAAGTTAGAAAAATAGCTGAGCCACAGTCCTATTTATAACAGCCTTTTGTAACTGCCTGTAATTGATTAAACGCTCCTAATAATCGATTAAAACGCTCATATAATCGATTAAATAAACCTTGTAATCGATTAATGTGTTCAACACAGTTTCTGGACATGATCAACGAGCAAAATAATCGATTATTCCGTCCTGTAATCGATTAAGATAGGAAGCTGCAAAATATTAATATACACTATGTAATCGATTACTATCTTTGGTATTCGATTAAGGCAGGAGCTTGTAGCATTCCAAAATACACTGTGTAATCTGTAACACCCTGATATTTTAATAACTGTAAAATAGATGATGTATGAATTATTCTTGTGCAATTGTTGATATGAGTGTTAGGTTATGTGAAATTTAATTAGTCTATATTTAAATTATCTGGGTAAAATATTAATTAGAGATATTACAAAATGTTTGAAGAGAAATGACCATATTACACTTACTTTTAAGTGGAAATTACAGAAATGTCCTTAGGGTGAATATTACATAAATACCCTTGGATACTTTGGAAATTACCATAATACCCTTGATACTAAAATTGTCTGAGACACCCTTAGAAATTTTGTGAAAACCTGATGAAATTATAGAATACTCTTAGACGACAAATTATCAAAATACTTTGTGGCAGAAAATCCTAGAATAGAAATTCTATGAATTATAAGATAATAACTTTGAAACTTTATTTAGAAGAATTCGAACATCAGAAAAATATGGAAAAATGATAGACAAGATCTATGGAATTTTCTCTTGACTATAAAATGCATAGACTTATTTAATAAAATGGTTTAGTAATTTTGATGGTCAGAAGTAGTATGGTGTAACACCCCAAAATTTTGGAATTACAGTCAATTACTGGGGTAAAATGTTGATCAGAGGTAGTACAAAAGGATTTAAGGAAAAAGGACTAAAATGCCCCTAGACATTTTAAAAATGACCAAAATACCCCTAGGTATTTTAGCAAGATATATTAAGGAGGAAATCTTATAAATACCCTTGGATGCTTTGGAAATGACCAAGAAAACCTTTAGGGCGACAATTACAGAGATACTCTGAATATTTTTGAAATGACGATTATACCCTTAGGTGAGTGGTGAAATTACCAAAATGCCCTTTAGGTCAAAAAAATGATCAGATGGCTTTAGAAATTTATGGGGACCTGAGTATTGGATAAAATACTTTTAGATAACAAATTATCAACATAGTTGGTGAAAGAGAACCATAAACAGTAATTTCTAGGAATTTTGGAAAATATCTTGAAAAGAGCTTAATATAGACTAACTCAGGTATCAGAAAATTATAAGAAAAGTATGGACATAATCTATAGAATTTTCTCTTAATTATGGGAGGAATAAGTGTTCTAAATGAGTTGGTTTAGTAATTTTAATCATTCAAGGCAAAATGGACCAATAAGAAATTAGAATCTAGCTATTATTGGTAATAAAGGAAAATTGGATTTATTTGGATTTCTAATAAAGCCTTGACCGTATGATGCAAGATCAATAGAGGAAAAATCTAAGAAACTCAAGAACTAGGACACTTGGAGAGTGCAAAATGCCTAGCCAATGAGGTGAAACCTAGTGGAAAGTAAGTAATGATGATTTAGGAAGATTTTGTAGCAAAATTAGCCATCCACATAAAAGCAAAGAAGTAATTTTGGATAACTCTCCAAGCTAAGGGACTTCACGTGCAAATGAGAAGGAAGGGAGAAGAATGTAGAAATTAGACACTTGTAGGGATGAGAATTACTAGCCAATGGAATCAAAGCATATGGAAAGCTAGGTTATAAATGCTTAAGAGATATTTGAAGCAAATTTTATTTTGTCTCCTTTGGAAGAACACGTGGAGATTTCTAGACATTATTTCAAAGATCCCAACGGTCAAGAGTTAGATATATGAGATAGGCTTATACCTTTAAAATTTTAAGAAGATCCAACGGTTAAGGAATCCAGAATCAATATTTTACTAAAACGGGTTTTGGAAAAATTCAAGAAATGAAGAAAGCACGAAATTCCCTTAAAAGCTTGGCTAGTCCACGTGAATTGGTGACATTTGCTCTCCAAGTAAACTATGGCATGTGTACCATCAAGAAGAATGAAGAAACCTTGAGAAAAATCAAGAATAAGGACACTTGGATGGTTAGAAATCAATAGCCATTAGGATTTGTCCATGTAGAAAGCAAGGTAATTATGAGTTTGGAGATTTTTCTACACGAAGCCACTTTACCTAGCCTATAAAAAGGGTGGTGGGGATCAAAGTGAAGGCAACATTCACGTGTAGTCTTCCTCCTCCATCCTACATCCCTTTTGTAAAATAAGGGAACACTTCACACTTAACCAAGAGGGGGGGTGAATTGGTTAGCCTTGGTAAATTTAAAAATTTCTTTCTTAATCAAAATCAGAGTACCATTTCCCTTTGGGTCTTTATCACAAATAAATAAAGAAACTTTATTCAAACTCAATCCAAGACTTGTAATGCCTCAACACACAAATTAAAATTTAGTAATCACACCAAGAATTAACAAACATGCAGTAAATGAGAGAGCACAAGATTTATACTGGTTCACCTCAAAACCTATGAGGCTACATTCAGTTTCTTCTACTTAACACTAGAGTAGAGTTCCACTATATCAAAATATTCTTACAAGCAAAAATTACAAGCCTTTCTTTATCAACCCTAGATAAAGTTCAGAAGTCTAAAAACCTATTAGACCCTTAGAGACCAAAACCCACACTGAGAACACTACTCAGCTGTCCTTAGAGAAACACTATCTCTACACTTGCAAGAAAACAAACTACAATGGAACAATTACACAGAAATTCAAACAGAGAATTTACACCATCAAAGAGTAAGGAAAGAATTCACCTGATGATCCAAGAATCATATGCAAAATGAA
>PYAF01003189.1:50650-69548 GCA_007407185.1 Glycine tomentella
TGAATTTTATGAATTATCTTTGAAGAAATGGAGTTGAATGATGGCTGTATGCTTAGATGTTGTGTAAAACTTTATGTGATGGTTGAAAGAAGCTTTACGTGTTGTTTAAAAAGCATACGCCATGAGTTTTCAAAGATGTTGAGCTTTGAGGTGTGTGAGATATAAGAAGAAGAATAATGATTAATGAGAAAATATGTGATAAAAGTGAATCATTCATGCATTTTCATATGCATATGCTTGGCGGGGACTAGTCCGTGAAGTTGTTTGTCAGATAGCTGAACTGAGTCCACGCGTTCAAAGGAGTTATGAGCTAGGGGGTAGTTGAGACAGTGAGGACCACACCACCATGATGACCACATAAGTGGAGGTGACATTCCTATGCGCCACTGGGCTACCCTGACTGGATGGATAAGTTATGTGCCACAGAGATGAGTGGGGCTATCTTGACTATGGTACCATTTAATGAGAATATGAGATCTCAGTTATGCATCATATAAAGAAGATGAGCATGCATTACTTGATGAGTATGTTGTATATCTGTGTGTTGTATGAATGGTATGATTTGAACTATGTGCTGTGTAGATGGTGTAATTTAATCTGTGGGTGAATCATGCGTGCTTAGTATTTTATAAATACTATTATAATCATCTGTGTATATATTCTTTTATATATGCTTCTATTCAAACTATGTTTATCATATACTTACCCTATTTTGTGTCTGTGGTTGACACCTGTGATGACCCCAACTTATTTGGGCGAGCAGGGAAACAGTGAAGCATAAGCTGTGAAGGATTTTGAGGAAAAGATGATGAAGAAATTTTAATGAAGTGTATTTTAATTATGACGTGTAATATGAATTAGACGTTTAATCAATTGTGTATTCTGTGGACTGTACCTTGGACTGTATTATATTCTAATTTGTATTGATGGACTGTATTTGTATAAACCGCGGTGTAATCGTTTATGTCACGAATGAATGATAAAATCGAAGCAAGAAGAAAGAAATTTTTCATGAAATTCATAACTAAGATACTTCTTGGAAACGAGATTTCACCTAAAATAAATCAAACACGAGAGAGTAAAAGGAGGCGTTACATATAGGACAGTCAGAATTAAGATAAAGAGCAACTTTATATGTAAAGTCTATATAACACTCTGTATAGACTACTTATGGGTAAATTATATTGTAATTGAAGTTAGTCTCTGGAAAATTTTAGAATTACATTATTCAATATTAACTTTAGGTAGAAGAATTCAAATTGAACTTGACTTCCTCTTAGAAAATGTCATGTATAAGGTAAAAATGAAATTAGATTATTTTCTTCATTTGCAAAATAACATGATATATGTATAAATGAAAGGAAAATAAAAATATCCCTTGGCCTAGACCTTGTCCACATGAAAAGCAAGGAAGATGGGGGAAGATTCATGAATTTGGACAAGTGTAAGGACACAAGTGGTGGACACTTGTCTTGGACACTTGTAAAGGAAATCATTAAGGCTTAGGAGATATTTTTACAAAGTAAAAGAATAAGGATAAATTTAGTTAGAATCTAATGGAATGAAGGGAAACTAAGTTAAGATGGAACTAAATAAAGGTAATTAGTTATAAAGGGTAAAAATGTCCTTGAATATTATATCAATTTCCAACCACTATATAAAGGAAGGGGGGTCCAAAGTGAAAGTCATTTTCCAACCACCCTTCTACAAAGCTACACGCGAACTACCCCTTTCATATCCCTTTCATTTCATTTTCATCCTCTCTTTTTCAAAGACTAAAGCAAATAGAATAAGACCCCACCTTTTGGAGAAATCACGTGGGAGAGCTAGCCAATTAGGAAAAGAAAAATAAGCTTTCCAAGAGGTTACAAGGTATGTATAGGGAAGCTTTATGATAAAGATAGTTTAAGTGTTGTTTGTGTTTGAATAAGTGTTTGAAGTTCATGTGTTGCTGAGTGTTTCTATGAATCTCTCTAAATTCCATGTGCTGGTGAGTGTTTCTATGAATCTCTGTACATGAATAATATGCTAAGATTCTGTACATGAATATTAAGCTGAGTTCTATACTTGATTTATGTTAAATTTCTGAGTAAAATAAATGAGACAGTGATTGAAGAACTGATGTTGAAAATAAATATGAGTTAATAAAATGAAAAGAGTTATGAATTAAGTGAATCAGTTTCATGTGTTTCATGTGCATAAGAGTTGTTGCACAGAGGAGGTGTATATAAGAGTTGCCTCAAAGAGGTATATAAGAGTTGTCTCAAAGAAGAGGTGTGTCAGATAGCTACAGGAACTGAGTCCATGCGTTCAGACAAAAGGTGTCTGAGCTGGGGGATGACTCTTGCGGTGGGGAATCACACCACCCATGATGATCACATGAAGTGTGGGTGAGAACCAGTGCAACACCGGGAGACTCTGACTGGTCGGATAAGTTCTGTGCCACAGGGATGGGGCTATCTTGGCAGTTGGTACCAAATAATAAGAGTTCAAGAGAATCATGCATCATGATAAGAGTCTAAGAAAATTATGCATTTTTAAGGATGTTGTTGTGAATATCTGCATATCGAATATATTTTGTTACTTAAATTATGTTTATCATAAACTTACCTTATATTTTTGTGTCTGTGGTTGACACCTGCTATGACCCCGATTTTATTTGGATGAGCAGATGAACAGTAAAGAAAGATTAGCAAGTTGTTTTTGATGAAAGACTTTGTTGAAGATGTTTGGTTGAAGACGTTTTGTTGTAATAAATATTTTAGTATGTGTACTATATAATAGACTCTATATCAGTTTGTATTGTATTTTACAGTATATTTTAGTTATAAACGAACCAAACGTAGAAATCTTTTGAATATTAGTTAATGGTAACCTTGATTCAATAATTTTTAATAAATTGGCAATGTGATTTTCATTAGAAATCAATAATAACAAGATGGTAAATTGAGGCATTATATAATCGATTATCTAATACAATCTTATAATATTCAGACACTTAATGTAATCGATTACTAGAAATGGTAATCAATTAAAGCAGGGAGATGGCTTTTCAAATAAGCCTGTGTAATTGATTACAATACCTTGGTAATCAATTATCCCAGAACAACTTAAAATCATATATAACTATGTAATCGATTACTACCCATTAATAATCGATTAAAGAGTTCAACAAGGTAGTATATATAAAAACAAAGGTCAAATAATCAATTATTCCAATAGGCAATCGATTACATTGCTCTTAAAAGCTTTTCCAGAATAGACTAAGAACAAAAAAATCGATTAGGTCTTTAAGGTAATCGATTACAATAGTATAGAATGCATTTTTCCAAAAACCTTTGAATCAAATTAAAAAATTGGTCAAATTACTAAAGCCTTGTGATTTTTATGAGTTCAATTAATTAAATTATAGATTAATATGAATGCAATGCACATGGATCACCAAAATTGCTTTTCTCTTACACATTTCACACTAATTACACTTCAAGGCATCCATTGCATGTTGAAAGCTCAAAACCAAAGCTTGAATCAATTCTTTTGCATTCCTTAAGTAGCTCCCCCTGAATCCAACAATTGTGAGTGGGTGAGGAGAAGTTAAAGGGAAAATTGTAACGACCTCAAATGGCATTACATATAACACTAAAGCTTTAACAAAAGATTCATATTTAGCCCCTTAAAACTCTTGAATTAGTTTAATTAATAAAAATGTGCATATTTGTTTTCCATGAATACAAGCATGTCATACAAACTTCATCAATTAAAGGTCTTTAAGTTGTAAAACATAAAAGTCTTGTGCCCCAAGGCACTACATCATCAAACATCATAAACAAATCTCCAAACAAAACTCAAAGGTCCAATTTAGGGAATAAATACAACATAGATCCATGAAGATATATAAACCCTAATTTGGTCCCCACTAAGACAAAACATAAATAAATGACAAAGGGTCGAATCTCGCCCCTAAGTCTACCACCAAGTCTACATCAACCACGAATGACATTGATAACAATTGCCGAATCGTTCCAAAATAAATAAAACTATGATCAATTCTGCAGTACAAGAATAACCTAGGTCGACTCATAGATACAATTCAATTTGATTTCGACTTCAATCCACTTATAAATAGCAAGGGAAATTTCATCAAACAGTTTGCAGACAATAAACGAAAATTGCTAAAACATAAACATAAATGCAGAAAATGCAAAAACTGACAGAGTTTATGAAATAAGTTGTGAAACAAATTCAAGAGTATCAATCCAATTCACCAAATCAAGCAATTCAAATTATCACAGTTCTACAGATAATGATCATATTATGAAAGTTCAGTCAATGTCATTAAAGGTAGTTCAATCGAATTAATCCCTAAATTCATTGAAATCACAAATCAGATTGAAATATCATCCAAACAATTTGTGATAAATTCAAAATTAGGAAATGGATCCATAACCTAACTCATTTTCAATCCTAAGCACATTCATAATCATAAAATTGAAAATAGGGTTGAAGAAGAAGATGAGCATACACATAATTTGAAATACTAAACCAGAATTCAAATTCTTCATTGCTTGGACTGGATCCTTGGATTTATTGATTAGCCTTCCATGATCATCACCAGTGAAAGAGCAACAAAATTTGTGTAAGAAAGGAGAAGAACTAAGTTGAAAGGAGGAAGAAAATGAAGAACAATTGAGAGAAAAAGAGAAAGAGGAGTTTGATCCTAAAACTTGCTCAATAAGCTTCTCAAATCTGTTTTATACAAAGTGAAAGTAATTAACTAACTAACTACACTAATATATATTGTGGCCGAATAGAAGGAAAGGATGGGCCTTGATTAGGCCCATCTAATCTATCTAATTAAGCTAATTACACAAAGCAAAGCCTAATTTTACAACCCAAAGTCCAAGTGCAGACACTATAACTTCCAAGCCTAAAATGACCCTCAAAAAGGAAGAATTGACCCAAGCTTATTTTTGAAACAATTGTAGCTCTTTTTCGTAGCTTCACAGGGACTACTAATTTGCTTCATTTGGAGTTTGTAGTATCCTATAGGTCCTAGAAAAGACAAATAGGTCAAGTAAGCACAAAATTCGAAAATAAGCAACAATTATCAATTAAGTTCAATTATTTGTCTAAGCCCAAAACTGAGTTAAGGTGACAACATAAAAGTCCAAGAAAGGTAAAATGAGCTAAGAAGAATAGAAAAATACTAACTAAAAATGCTCAATCAGACATGCTCCTCAAAAGCTACATCATAATCTGCTCTCGTATCAAATGACACAATTATCATAGTTCAACGAAAAACGCAAGGGTAAGTTCATTTTGAAAGAAAACAACATGTAAAAGAAATATAAGATCAATATGCTAAAAGAGACATAGAGATCCCTCATTTTTCATTAGCCATGTACTAATACAACTTCTCAAGTAACACATCATTCTCAAGTCACAATTATCAATGCATATGTCTATCTATCATGTTATGTCATGCTGACTCTTTACTCCCAGAAGATTTCACCTTTGAGCAATTAGCCCAAGTACATCCCTTAACATAGTCTCACTCTATGATCTAACAATTTTGGAAGACTTGAATTAACCCTGTGGAAGAAGTGTTATTTTATTGAAAATGGATGAGCATAGGTAGTGGCTTACCTTGGTAAGGCTTGCAAAGACCTTAACCTATCTAGGGATTTGTCCACCCATCCATTCTATAGGCCCATTCGGCGTTAGCCACCATGACAACCTCCAACACTAGGTTGGGGGCCTTCCTAGCACTGCGAACTTACGTGCTTTTTATATGCAATGTCATTCATCAATGCATATATGTTATGATTATTCAAATTAATATCACCAATCCCAACATCATAAGAGGTTGTAACATCATAGATTCATCATGCATACGTTCATCGCACTCAGGAACCCACATATAGTTCAATAAGCATAGCAAGACATTCTAACAACTTGAATTCTTGCAAACAGCTCACCAAAAACTCATGAATATGAATCTCATGATCTCAACATAAAGTTAACTCTAATAATAAAATAGCATCATCTCAACCGCATCTCATATAATCATAAATTCATTAAGATCTCAAAATAGTTAATTTGTGCAAAGAAAACAAACATTAATCACATTCACATCAAAACCGATCATTAGACTCGAAATGGTCATTTGGCTCAAAACTGATCATTGGACTCAAAATGGTCACTGGACTTAAAACTGAATATTAGAATAAAAAAAGTCATTGGACTCAAATCTGATCACTAGACTCAAAACTGAAAATGGGACTCAAAATGGTTACTAGACTCCAAAACTGATTACTGGACTCAAAATTGAGCATCAAACTCAAAATGGTCATTCGACTTTGATCATTGGACTCAAAATGGTCATTGGGCTCAAAACTGATCATTGGACTCAAAATGGTTACTGAACTCAAAAATTGATAACTGGTCTCAAAATGTTCACTGAATGCAACACTAGACGCTGAATGTGAAAATCATCACTAGATGTGAATTCTGTAGAATTTCAAAATTTCTGTAAAATTGCCTCTCATGGCTTCCAAATCATCCCAAAACAAACTCAAACTCTTTCCCATCAATTCCAAATACATAAACAACATCAAAACACTTCACAAATAGAAACTTTTAATCAGTATTCATCAAATAAACAACAACCCAAAATTTAAAACTCAAAACATCAAATATACAAACTTTCATTTTTTAACAACAATGTTCATTTTCCACCAACCTAGAAACCAATTCACAACAACCTAAGCATAGAAAAGGATAAAGCTTCCTTTAGCTTCCTTAATTTTAGGCATAAAAGATGATCAAACTAAATTTTGAGGTCATCATAAAAGTTGAAGATGATTTTCTTATCTTTGCATAAAGAAAAATATCTAATTAATTGGATAAGTATAATTCCAAATAGTGTTTACACCCTACAGAGATCATATGGGTGTTACAGGAAATGAAGGAAATAATACTTCAAGAACTTAAGAAATAATTCAAGACTATGAATATCAAACGGACAATTGTTATGAGGGGAAAATGGTATAAAGTTAAGATGTATTGAAAAATGTACAACTTAGTTAAATGTGTATAAGGATGTTTGTAATTGAATTATGTTCAGGAACGTTCTTCCATTTGATTATTAACATGATTAATGTATATTAAACTATGAGGTATGTGTCTTAAGGACGCCGATGTCATGATTGAATGTAAGTATGTTATTTTTCTTTACAAGAAACATGTGATTATGAGGTGCTTGATATTGCTTAAGATGTGAATGTATGCGTTAGTAATTACAAGATTGTATATTGTGATGCAATATATGTTGTTACTAGATATTATTGAGATGAGTGACCTAGCTTGTGTATAAAAAAAAGTCCAAATGGACATTTGTGTGCATTATTTTTGTGAGACGTGCATAATAACATTTGAGGTATTTGTGATGGTGGAAGGTAATTATGAATCTGGGTAATGGAGGTTTGTGATGGGTTCATCCAAGACCTTAGGGGTGCATGAAGCTTAATATGGAAATTCCATTTACTATGTTGATCCCGTGAGTCAAGGCATACTTTGAGACTTGGGTCACCCTGACTAGCCACTATAGGACACAATTTAGGTAGTGTGGCTTAAGTAGAAGGCCTCAGACGTTAATGAAGCTTCTTATGGTTAATCATATGCTCGTAGAATACTTCACGAGCTAAATGAGGAACATGACATACATATGCATCATGTTGCAGTATAATGTATTGAATTGTATTGTGTTGAAATGATATAAAACTTGTGTGTTTCTATTCATGGTTGTTGTTGCATTGCAAGCATGTGAATAGTATTTCTGATGTGTAATGTAAAGTGACAATGTGTCAAGGTCATGGATATGTGTCCACACAATATATGTATATTTTTTATATGGGTTAGAGAATGAAACATATTCTTAGCTATTAGGAAAAAGATGTAAAAGTATACTTCCACATTAGGTGAGAACATATGTAAGATTATGCTAAGAGGAGTAAAATGACGAAGTCAAGGTGAAAGTTAGAAATATCCTAAAATTAAGCATTATTAACCTTAGACTTGATCTTGGTAGCATAGAAGCTTTCACATGATGTTGTTTAGTGTTTTAAATTTTTTTCCGTTTTCATAGAAACCTAAGCATAGTTACAATAATACCCTTCATAGTGTTACAATTGTGGTTGCTTGTGCTTTTAATATTCTTTTAAACTTTCATTACTTTCTTTGAATCTTTCATTCTTTCTTTTCTTCTCATATTTTTTAAATCTCTATCCAAACTTCACATCTATGAATTGTCTAGATAATTAAGGATTCTATTATCTCAATACTTTCCAAATAGTCTTTTCTAACTACTTTATTAATTGTTGACACATGTATTTATCCAACAAAATACAAAATTAATTGATCAATTAATGATGTATTTAATTTTCAATCATCACAAATTCTATGTTTATAGGCTAATAGACAATAACATATTTATGAGTCAAACACATGTTTAAGAGTTTCAAAGGATTTACTACATACTTCCCATATCCTTTTGACATTTTAGCTTTATATTTTTTTCCAAAAACATTTGATGTTTTAGAATTTCAAAGTCTAATTAATGTATTTTTCTCAAATATACCCTTATTTAATATCCACTACTAGTAGTGCAAGTATCAAAGTTCAAAGTATTGAATAACGTCATTTTAGTCTAAATATAACAATTTTAATTTCATTAAATAATTCTTAATTTATGTGCAATAACCTTAAACATCAAAAGATATGGACAAAATGTAGTAATTTTTTTATATCATAAACATGTTTATTGTTAAAATTTGTGTTTGGAATCAATTTGAACATGCATTTTAATTATATTGAATAGTTCAAGATCAATTCATTAAAATGAATTCTTGTTGGAGTGCAAGAGTGAGTAAAAGGTCTCACAATATTTTACAATATAAGTGACAAAATTCAAGTGCCTAATGCCTTAAGGTTCTTTAATAAGCTTATGGTGTCAAGTTCACTTGTGTAATTTGTTTGTGGTCCATTGATGAATATCTCTTAGAGTTTTATCCCTTAGTATTCCACAATAAGTGATATCAAGTTTGATGTTGCAACCTAATGATTGACTTAAATGGGTATTGAGTAATAACATATTCAGTGGTAGATCCATGTATGAAAATGCCTTGAATTAAAAGTATTATTGGTGATGAGGAGGTTGTACAACATGTCATGTTGATGTGAGCTAACAATGACATGGTCCATTAAATACTCATGCATAGAAAAGCTTATGCACAAGGGGAAACATACCAAGTGAAAGAGACTCACAAGTTGTATTTTGTGGTGTCGAGTCACTTATTGGTTCACTCATGGTTTATTGATGAAAATTGCTTCTGTGTTTTATCCCTTTGTATTCCTTAACTAGTTGTATTAGAGTTGACATTGCAACTAAGTGATTGACTTAGACAAGTATTAAGTCATAGGATATGGAGGTTAGACTATTTTAACGTGAACTAATGGTGGTGAAAGTATTTCAGTATCATTATTGAATACCCGTGGATGAAAAGACTTTCCAACTTCAAAATAAATGAGCATCTGATCTCCCATATGAAAATCATTCCATGTAAAATTAAGAAAAAAATTGTATGAAGATATATGTTTAATTAATGTTACACTTTAATAAGAAGATTTTTTTTTTTGAAAGAGAGAAGATACATATAACAATGTATTTTTTTTTAATTTGCTTCCAGAGATAATGGACAAAAAGAGTTTACTTTTAAAATAAAAAGTTTTTCTTTTAAATTTCAATTTTAAACTTTTTTTTTCTCTTGTTATTTTAAGCCGTAGTGGAGTAAGGGATATGTAAGTTACATTACAAGTTATGTTCTCACAAATTCGAATCTGGCCACTTATGCAAATTCACACATCACTGTTCACTGTTATTCTCTTTTGCTAACAAAAGCACTGTTTAGGTGAATGTGTCTACTAGCTTTAACCCCTCTCTTCTTTTACATTTCTAAATTCTAATGCCCCTTTGGTGAGTGGCCAGACTTCTTTGGAATAATCACACATCTTTATTACATGAAAAACAGCACAACACAACACAATGTCACGTAGGTAGGAACTATATAGGACTAGGAATAAAAAGGCACGAAGGAGACGTCTAATGGGGAAGAGATTGAGGTGGTCATTGAACAGTGTGTGACTGTGTCTAAGAGGCATTGGAAAAATAAAATCCCAAGTCAGATAGCAATAATAATGAATAATAATAAACACCTACTACCTCAAATAATATTATAAATATAAATAAATAAAACTAAAGTAGCATGCCATTCTCTTCTAAAATACACAGCAGGATCTTCCTACCTTCTCACACTACCTTGTTCATGTTCCCATATTCTTCTTCTGTCTGAACTCAACAACATAACTTCATCGTCATGATGATGATGCTTATGTGACGAGTTAACTAAAATATTTTGTTTTGGTTTGCACTAGTTTGATGAAAAATATGCAAGGCTTCAAGACAGCACAGTCAAGTTCACAACAACTCTATTGTCACTCTTCCTCCTTGCTTAGGTATGTTACGTAGATTTTCTGGTCACCCTTTTGTTTGTTTATTTCCTTTTCATTATTGTTTTTGGTATCTGTATGTGTGCAACGAATTTATGCCGTGTTTTGGTGTTAGGGAATTTTTGTTTTTGTTGAAACAGAGTGTCTCTGTTTTGAAACAGGGGAAACAACCCCAACCGAAACCCAGCGCGGTTCTCTGATCTTGGGGAGCTTCACCATTCCTCTGCTGTTTTTCATCAAGAAGATGCTGCTGATTTAAGCTCAAGTAACCCACTCTCACTATGGTTGAGCTATAAACAAAATGGTTTAGTGTTATTTTAAGAAATAAGTATTTTTTTTAATAACTTTGACAGTTTTTGAAACAAGCAATTTTTTTTTTCTGAACACGTGCTAAATGTAAATTTAAGTGAAGTAATATTTTCATGTGATTATATGCTTACCGTTGATTTTTTAAGTTCCTACTTGACATGCATCTTTTGTGTGTGTTATGGTGTGGAGGATTTTAATTCCGTAGTTTGTACTCTTTTGCAGGTTCTATGTTTAGTGTGAAGTCAAGCAATGTTGTTGGGGGCAGTAACACGCAGTATGGGACATTGAACACGGTGGTTTTTCTTCCTCTTACTTTCTGCCTTTGTTGTTGTAGGAAGATGGTAGATGAGCTTTGTTTTGTGAGGGTCTTTTGTGATTAAATTTTTTTGTTGCAAATGTTGTGTTTGTGTAGAATGTGGGGTCTGCAGAGATTGGTTCAAGTGTGGGAGGGTGCATGGATACTGGGCAGCAACTGATGTACCACAAAGGAGTGACTATGGCAGCCTTGCCTTTGGGGAATGGTCAAGTTGAGAATTGGGCTGATTCAGGCATAGCATATAATAGCCAACAAACTGATGATACCTCCACAGATATTGATACTGATGATATAATCCCAGTAAGTTGTCTTTCTGAATCATGTATTAATTTTATGGGCATACAAGTATATTTCATTAATTGATTTGCATTTTTTTGGTTGGGGTGGTGGGGATCAGAGCATAATTTAAAATATTTTTCGTGAGATATTTTTCAATACTTTGTTTATTTTTTTTTCCTGAAAGACTATCTGGGATTTTGGTTTTATTCCTACCAAAAGCTTTATTCATTTTTAGTTCCCAAGAAAATGATGTGATTTTAGTCCTTGCTAGACACTAAACACATGTGATTTTGTTGTTTTTTTTGGACGACAAATGAATGAAACATTTTTATAGGGACTAAACTCAAAATTAGTGATATTTTCAACACCGAAACATATTCAAACCTTAATACTTCTACTGGAATTGAATAATACTGTCTTTAGAAGTGGCTTTGGGTTCAATCATCGAGTTTAAATGATAGGGTGTGTGTTAGTGTTTGTATACACGTTAGATCAAGTGCATGTGCGTTCCAAATCAGTATTTGAGAAGCAAGAAATTCTTGCTTCCATGAATTGGAGCAAGTGTGCTTGTATACATGTCTGAGCCTATTGAACCTGAAAACAAACAGGCTAGTAGAAATATATTTTTAATTTTTAGTGCAGCAGATTTATGTTTTGGATGAATAAGTGAATCTTAATGATTTCTGATAGTGTTTTTAATCCTTGTATTAGTGCAATAGAGTCAAGAATGGGACACGAATGGTTGTGCACTCCAAGGATGAGACAAAGGTCAAACCTGGAGATCAAAAGGTTGTGTTTGGTTACAACTTGGTAGCTACTGATTTGTGTTTCGTTACTAATGCTTTGTTTGTTTGTTTGGATGCCCTTTTCTAGACCCTTCGTAGACTGGCTCAGAATCGGGAGGCTGCAAGGAAAAGTCGATTAAGGAAAAAGGTAATTGCTTTAAAGTAGTAAATTGCATTGATCTCGTTTATACCTTCATATGTAGGAATCAATAAATGAGATCTTTTTGTTAAGAGAATTGGCACCCCTTTCCATAAGTATCTTTATCTGTGGTTGATGAAGAGAGTTGTCAATTCATTGACAAGTTTGAAGATATCTGTACAATTTATAAAACCATGATAGAATGGTGCAAGTGTATATAAAAAATAAAATCACATAATTTTCTTTTAAAAATTATCTACGCTTTAATTTAGTGGGTTCAAGATTTTAAGTGGAACATATTTGATTCATCTTTAGGTTTTGGTTTTAAATAGGCGTATGTACAACAGTTGGAGAGCAGCCGAGCCAAGCTTGAGCAATTAGAGCAAGAGCTTCAACGAGCACGTCAGCAGGTATAAGAAGTTCAAGATTTTCGGTTGATATTCAAAGATAATTTGATTTTGTTATCTAAATGGGTTTCTATTTCAATGCAGGGTATATTTATTGCGACTCCAGGGGATCAAGGTCATTTGGCTGTTGGAAATGGTACTTAGACTTTTCTAGAGCATTATTTCCTTCCGTAACAAGAAACATGATGCATATATTGGTTTCACCAATATATAACTAAACAGTTGTTGCATTCTCTTTAAATTTAAGTAGACAAATATACGAACATAACTTCATTCCAAATGCAAAAATCATAGAAATAATGTATTTGCAACTTCAATGGGAATTCATGTGAACTTGGTGAAATTCATACATGAAACCTTGTGACAGCTTCAAATATCAACTGCCTTGTGTTAGTTGTTATTTCAAACTGTTGATAATCATGAATAAATATGGCATTTATTATAAATTGATTTGATTTAAGAGAAACTTAATTTCTAATCATGTGTACTCTAACACATGTTTTTCACTCAAATTCCCTCTGCTTGTCTTATTTTATATGGTATCAGAGCTAGATTGAGGGAATGATGAAAATCGTCCCTAGTGGTCCTTCACAGTCGTTGTACTTATTCCAGTGAGCTGCTTTCGCTTTCCGACAACCCTTTTCCCTTTTCCGAGAGTCACCACCGTTAGCCGCTAGAGCTCCAATGCCTTTTTGGTTGATCCAACCACTAGCATTGCTGTCCACCGATCTACACAACGGTGGTGACGACAATCTCATTGGAGCTCTGATGTATGGCTGAACCCATTAGTCATTTAATTTCCCAAATTTACCTTGCAATGAAACTCAATCTTCAAGCAACTTTCAATAACACAAGCAATCAGCACTTCACGTGAATATGGCTGAAGAAAGCTTTGTTGAACAGCAATGAAAGATGGAAGAAAGGTTAGGGATGAAGGTGGAAGACACCTTGGAGAAGATCTCCAATAAGTCTAGGAAGAATTGCCACAATAACATTGGAAAGTCATTGATAAAATCCAAGAGATTCTTGCACAAAAACAAAGAAAATCTCACACAAATTCTGATTTGCATTCAAATGAACAAAAGTTAGTTACATTCAGTTTTGGGGCAGCTTATATAGGCCGCGAAATTACAAGCTAAATGCACATAAATGAAAATACAAATGAAGCTTGAAGTGCACACTTAATGAAGCCTAATGCAAGCTAAGGACTAAGTGACTCTTGGCTGAACCTTGACGAGCCAAGGTGCAGTTTTTAAGCTTCAGAGTGCAGTTTTCAAGGTTACAAAGGTGCCACAAAATTCACACACAAGTGCCCCTACAATGCTTTACACAAATGCCCCTAAAGGTCTTTCTATTGCAATTATTTTTGCTACTAACAAGTGCTGGAATTTATGGAATTAAATTGCACTTGAGACATTAAAATCAAGCCCTTGTTATCCTTGATTTGGTGTGCTTCTTCATGTTTGTCCAAATTAGCTTTGATGTGGTCTTGAAGTGCTTGAGTTCTAGTTCTTGTCATTGGTCCTTTAAAGCTCACCAAAGGAAGTGCTTCAAGCTCTCCTTCTAGACCTTTAGCTTGCAATGGACCTCCATCAAGCTCCAATGCCAAACACCATTTTCGCACTGCACTATTCCGGCGCCTGATGGCATGCCAGTCGCTGTTTTGGTTGCGCTTCCACCAGTGATGTTGCCTCACCATTTCGATGCTACCCCTAATGTTTGGGGTCATTTCGTGCAGTCCCTCTTTGTGGTGAAGCTCACTTTCGATGCCTTTTTATTGAAGCTCACTTTCGACCACTATTGCGCATCGCCAAAGACTGCCATGTCATCCACATGTGGAGCCAACTCAAAACACCGTTGCATGCAACCCCACACAGGACCTTTTCCGTCCTGTGAAGTTCATGCACATGATACGAGACACATCATACTGGTCTCCATTGTTACTACGGGCCTTCATTGGCTGTTGCCCGAACTATCATTTATCTGGTACAACCACATGGCAAGAACCGCCTTTTGTTTCTCTTGGGTTACCTCATTTGTAAAAACTCTCAGTTTAGTAAGCTTTAGCTTGAGGGGGAGTTTTGAGAATCAGGAATAAATGTCAATTATGTGTAATTATTAGTAGCCATCTAATAAGGGAAATTGGTTACCAAATTGCATTAGATGTATGTAGTATAATCGGTGCTTTGATTATAATTCACTTGTAAGCATCATTGATTTTAAAAGGTCACTCATTTCGTTAAATTTCTTACATGATGGTCCATGTGATAAGAATGAACTATGGGGTTGATGTCGATGTTATAAATCATTTTACTTATCTTACATACCAATTTTAAGTATTTTTTATCACACTGGTTGTCTGGCTAAGTTCTTTGTCTTGTTACACTTACCTGTGTATTCATAGATAGATAATGTGTCATTTGATAGTATGGTTTTGGTGTGGTTGGGGTAGAAATACTTGCAGCTTACTACAAGGAGTATTGGAGTTACCATTTCTATTGGCCAAATTAATATAGATTGCTTCTATTTCTGAACCTAAGATTTCATAATGAATGTGCAAATGAGTTGAGGTTCAAATGTTTCAAGTTGTGTAAAGTGAAATCTGTAGAAATTTACTTTATCATAGGAGGGAGTAACTGATAATATTTATTGAATCTTCAGGTGCCTTAGCATTTGAAATAGACTATGCTCACTGGGTTGATGAGCATCAACGCCTTCTCAATGATCTAAGAACAGCAGTAAATTCTCAAATGAGTGATAGTGACTTGCATATTCTGGTTGATAGTGTCATGGCACATTATAACGAGTTATTTAGGTTAAAGAGCATAGGTGCAAAAGCTGATGTATTACACATACATAATGGGATGTGGAAGACACCTGTGGAAAGATGTTTTATGTGGCTTGGTGGATTCCGTTCATCCGAACTTCTCAAGGTGATTGACCAATTAAGTACTTCCATTTGCTAGTAACTTCACTTGTGTATATAGTTTGTTGTTGACTCATTTCTTGTCTTTTGGAATTCAGATCATCAAGAACCACCTTGAGCCATTTACAGATCAGCAGTTGATGGGAATTTATAATCTGCAACAGTCTTCCCTGCAGGCTGAGGATGCTTTATCTCAAGGCTTGGAAGCATTGCAACAATCTCTTGTAGAAACACTTTCCTCCACCTCCCTAGGACCCACTGATAGTGGAAATGTTGCTGAGTACATGGGCCAAATGGCACTTGCAATGGGCAAGCTTGCTGATCTGGAGAGTTTTGTTCATCAGGTATTTTTTCCTACTAAATTTAATTAGAAATTCTAAATCCTCTTACAAGTTTTTCCTACTAGTCCTTCTACTGATTAAATGAATAAAATATTGAGTTTTTTTTTAAAGATATTTAATGCACTTTTTCATTTATTACTTTAGAATGAATTCTGTCATGTGGAAACTTAGTAAGTTTCATAATTATTCACTAGTTTTAACAAGGCTCCACCTATTTATACTTATGAAGAGAGAGAGATACAAAATTTCAACCTATGTGAAAATTCAACATGAGAGGATCTATTCCTCATTTCTTTACATGGTATTAGGAAAGTTAACAGGGATAATGTTTTATCTTACTCATAATATATCTTCGTAAACCTTGGGGGTGTGCTTAATACTTGGTCGAATAAAATGGGACGAATAAGTCTTAGGATGTGCTACATATCACAAAACATACATCATTGAAAAATTTATCTTCTTTCCTTCCTTTAACAGAACATTCACCACTACGATGCACACAATCAGAAGTTTATATGAATTGTTTTCTGAGTATGTTCTATGTTCTTATTAGGCTGACCTCTTGAAGCAACAAACTCTTCAACAGTTGCAAAGAATTTTGACAACGCGTCAAACTGCCCGAGCCCTCCTTGTCCAAAATGATTACATTTCTAGACTAAGAGCGCTTAGTTCGTTATGGTTGGCGCGCCCTAGAGAGTAGGGACTGAACTTGCCCTAATGCATCCTACTGCTGGACTTCCAATGTCGGCTCCAAACTAATTGGCCATTTCTATTCTAATAGTAACTCAGTCATGAGTTGCTGCCACCAAACATAGTGCAATTGATAATAATCGACTATACTGTGAAGAAACCTTGTTACTGCTAGCTACTAAATCTAATTTTCTTTTATGATAGATTGATGGCATGAAAATTTCTGTAGAAGTTTTTATCAGTTGGGATGTTCTGTATATTGTTGGCTTATTTATGTGGCTATTATTGTGCAAGTGTTACATCTCAAAGTTGAGACTAAGGCGTGAATGCGTATCAATATCAACGTCACCCTTTCACCAACAATCAGCATTGCATAAAAGCATGATTTCTCTCTTTATACAAAGCATAAAAACATGGCTTTATTGATAGATCAACTACTCTATCTGCCACCATGTCCATAGGATATGGTTACATGATAATCGGAAGACGAGTCCCAGTATTTTGCTTTTTTTTTTTTTATATATATAATAAAAATTAGGTCAAGGTTATTACTTCATCATTAAGTTGTGATTAAATAGTGTTACTTAATTTCTGCGTTTACATTTTAAAGCATATTTTTAGTTGCGGCTATTGGATGTAAAAAATACAAAAAAGTTTGATTTGAGAATTTACAGGGAAGATATAAATTAAGTTTTATTATTTTTTTATTTGTCATGTCATCTAAATGCAAATGATGTAAAAAGAATAAAAGATGCATTAAACAAGTTATCAAATTTCTGTAGACTCTAGGTAGACTTTATTGTAAATTATGTATATAGTGCTTCTTAAGTTGAGGATCTGGTATAAAATATTTTCAATTTCCACTAAACACAAACTAAATGGTAGTTTCTTCAATACTTAATGGCCACTGGCCTATATATTTGTTTTCTGCTATTCATTGTTCCTGCAAAATTTCAAAAAGTACTCATATGAGTTACATTAACTACTTTCATTTTGTTTGGTCTTAAAAGAATTGAATGACTGAAACAGACAAGGAATTTGTACCTGGTCTCTGGTGTTTTTTTTCAGTCACAACTTGGGGAATGAACACCCCAGTACCTCTTCCACTCTTCCTCAAATTCACAAGCCATTCAGGTGAACCTGAGCTATGTGTTTGAGCAAAAGGGGTTTGCAAGTGGTGATGTACTGTTATAAGCCAACTTTGTTGACCCACCATCAGCAACACTAGCTTGGTTGAAACGTTTTTCAACTAATATATCTTCATCATCTTCAGATGTCAATTGCAAAATCTGCCTCTTAATCTCAGCATAGAAAGTGTCATCATCAAATTGTGTCTCCATTTTTAGTATATTTTGGTTTTAAATTTTATGTTGTTGTAAATTAGAAATAAATAAAATAAGTCCAACATTCTATTTTATCGCGCTCCATTATGAAATCACACAATATAAAAAATATTAAAAATAATAAGAAAATAAAAAATTGTACAACAACTTTTTTTCTGTTAAAAAGCAATCCTCGCAAATTTTGACAATTGTTGGTCTTTGTAAGTTAATCTTTTTCATTTTTTATACCTATAAGTTAATTTTTCTAATTTTACAAGTTGGCGCTTTTCCAATTTTGTTTCCTGCAAGTTTTTTGTTCATTTTTAATCCTGGTAAATTTGTGCATTTTTTATTTTAGTTTCTTTAAGATTCTAATTTTTTTATTTATAATCCCCATATGTTCGCATTTACAAGAACCAAATTGAAAAAAAAAAAAAAAAGAAAACTTATAGGACTAAAAATGGGGCAAAATATCTTGGAGGGATCAAAATTGAGAAACCAAAAACTTACATGTAAGGATGACAACGGGGCAAGTTAGGAGCAGTGTAACACCCCGTAGGCCTCCGGTGCGTTATCATTAATAATATCAGTTTAGCGCTTAATAAACATAAAATAGTATTCAGCGGAAGCATCGAATCGTTTTTCTTGATTCATTATGTATGGAATAACCAAAACTGTAAAAATACAAAACAATCGCATGCTGATCCAGTTCATATATCAAAAGCCATACAGTATAATTATACAGGCAGGTAACAGATATAAGACACTTATACTCAGGGAAATGGTACGTATCATATATCACAAAGTTCTGTACATAT
>PYAF01003189.1:71995-84131 GCA_007407185.1 Glycine tomentella
TGCCGTCCGTTCTGCGCCTCTAGTTTTCGCCCACACTCACTTTTCTGAGGTTTCTCTGAAGGTTGGGATTTTGCTCAAAACTTAGGAATTGATGAAGGTTTTTAGCTTTCAATCGGTTAAAACACGTTTCGAGGTCACAGGGAAGTGTTTAGACTGACAAATAAGGTACTAGGAAGCTTGGGTGCATCAACAATGGAGGTTGGGGCTGAGGAATGAAGAAGAAGAAGTTTTCTTCTTCTCAAAACGCGACTGCCTCTTATATATTGCCTGCCTGCGCTCTGGCGCTGATCGCGCCAGCTTCCGCGCTGACCGCGCCAGTATGGCGGTTTAGGTGGCGCCACCAGCGCCACTCCCGCGCCTGCAGCGTCAACTTCCAGAACCTGTGGCGCTACCCGCGCCACCATGGCGCCATCCGCGCCATGCCTTCCCTGTCCTATGGCGCCATCAGCGCCACACTTGGCGCTAGTCGCGTGGATTTCCAGTGAAATCTGGTTTTCCAGGCCACTAACCGCGCCATCCGCGCCACCCATGGCGCTATCCGCGCGGGCTGGAAAACCACTGGCGCCCTCAGCGTGGCATTGGCGCCCTGAGCGTCAGCTTCCAGAGACCCTGGCGCCATCAGCGCCAGACCTGGCGCTATCAGCGCCACACTCTCAACAGGCGCCAACTATTCCATAACTTAAGGTTATCACAAGCAGGTTTTCCTATCCCCATCCTCGACCCTACAAAAGGCGAGGGGGACTCGGGTTCGGTTTACAAAAGGAAGGGGTGAAAAAATGGAACCCAACCTCATCCCATCAGATTTAATTGGATTTAAGGAAACCCACACAAAACCCATCTCACATTTTTTATAAAAAAAATTATTTGATCATAAAGTTTAAATAAATAGTACATTAAGTTATAAACTATATTTTAATTCAATAATACATATATATATTTATAATTTAATAAAAAAATATATAACATAAACATATTTTAAGAATTAAATTATGTTTTAAGTTAAATGTATAATTTTTAATTTTTTATAAATAGTATTATAATTATAATATTATTTATCTAACTGTTAAAATAATTATTCTATATTTTAATAATTATAAAGAATAAAATATGAAATAATTGTATAATTATATAATTAACAATTACATATAATAATAAAATTATATATATATATATATAATTACATTATTAATAATTATAAAATATACATCGCGGGGCGGGTATGAGGACAGGGCCAGGGAGTGACATATCCACCCTCGCTTCCCCAAGTTAGGGAAAACCAGATCCTGACCCTGGTCAAAGCGGATTTTCCTTGTCAAGCTCGAGGTGGGGTTGCACGGGTACCCAGGGTTTGGTTTTTATTACCATGTCTATTTACAAGAATAAAAATGAATAGAAAAACTTATAGGACAAAAGAAAAACATATAGGGTTTTCCTCATTGCATATATTATTTATTCTAAACAAAGATTAAGGAATTGATTGAAATAATAATTAATAAGACATTATGTAATGGGCTATAAATAGTAAGGGTGTTCAAATTCAAAACAATCCAAAATAAAAATAAAAAACCTCTAAAAAACCAAAAATCGAACTAAATCGTTTATTTTGGATTTGTTGATGATTTTTTGTCAAACCAATCGCTTTGGTTTTGTTTGCGATTTCTGTTTTTGAAACTAAACCAAACAAAATCACAACACTTGTACTAACACTTATATAACTTTAGTGTAATATGTTTTATGTGTTTATCACTTGAATTTTACAATGTTTAGTAGTGTTATATATGAAAGTTTTACAATGTATACCTTTCTCTTTCTTTCGAATTTTTAAAAATATGTTTGGTTTAAAATAAAAGAAATTGTCAATTTTTTATTTTAGAAGATTTAGCATATTAATAAGTTTTGTTCATTGTTATTAGCAATTTTTTAATGTAATTTAATTTCAAGGATGAAAAGAAAGTATATAAATTTCAATGAAATAATATTTTAAAAACCGAATCGAACCAAACCGCAAAGTATAGGTTTAGTTTGGTTTATATTTTATTTTAAATAAAATTGAATTGCATATGTTTTTTAAGTTTGGCTCAAGTGACTTTTTAATGAAAAATTGAATCAAACTGAGTTGCAAACAACTCTAATAAATAGGCCACGTGACAAGAGCTGGGTTGGGAGTTGTTATTGGCAATATCACAATTGCTAATGGCACTACCCGTATGGGTGCTTTTAATAGTATTCCAAAAATGCACTTTTGATGAAAACACAATGGAACCGTGTTTTTGCTGCCTAAATAGGGGAAGTGTGAAAAAAAAAGCACAATGGAACCATGATTCCATAGTACAAGTGAAAAATTGAATTGTATTTATGTTATTATTATTTTTTATACCCCCAAATAACACAACAAAATCATGATTTTGTTGCATATTTTTATTCCACCCCTAAATGTGTAACAAAAGTACGATTTTGTTGTTATTTATCTCCACCATTACTGTGTAATGAAATTATGATTTCATTATGTTACTTAACACAACAAAATCATGATTCCATTGTGTTATTTTTTTGAAGTGTTTTATTTTTTAGAAAGTAAAATTTAATGTTTTATATTTTGATTAAACAATCATATTCATGATGGTTTGACAAGTCAACAGTACCCTTGCAGAGATTGATGCAATCTAAATCTTCTATTTTGTCTGTGCAATCTTGGTCGTTGTTGATAGTTGACTCAAGAGAGAACAATACAATATGCTAATAAATGCAAGTGGTGATCTAATGCAGTTCAATGCATTGTGTTGATATTCACTATACTGGGTTGAAGATGGATTGAATCATTGTTGTTGTGTATTATGATGGTGATATGATATCAACTTCTGAGAAGGTATTGTTTGAATGTCCTAATGGTTCTAAATTCATTAAAATCAGTAAGTAAATGTCACTTGCTGCTTCGAGGAAAGCATTTACGGATGCCATTAAAGGTGGAAGAAGCTTACTTGATTTTTTTTACAATAAATCTATATATATATAGATGATGGTTGTGTTTAGTATGACTTTATGGAGCTTAAAGACAATAATGAATGTGAAAAAGATGTTTTTCATCTTTTCATAGTTTAGTTCTAAAGGATCGATCGAGTTGTATTCAATGGTTGGATGATCTCCAGAAGAAATCCTTTCCCTGCTATGTAAACCAAGAAAACCAAGATTTGTCGAAGATATCATTGCTCTGGTGCGGGGATAAATGGCGACAACAAGCTTTGACGAAGATGATAAATCTATGTAGTCATGTTTTTAATTGATGAAATTTATGTTAGTTATTATTGTTTGTTTTATGAATTTAATCAAAATTTTGTTCTTTATTACATTACTAGGCGTGGGATGTTTAAAAATGAAAACAAGACATTCATAAATTGTTAAATATAAGTTTATAGAACATAAAAAAATTGTTCAAACAACATCATAAGTCAAATACATAATAATAATACTAAATGAAAAATGTCCTGAACAATGATCAATCGCCTTTGAGACAACCTTTGTTAGGTTTCTTCCTCGATCGCTACTCGACTGACCTACATCAGCTGCAAGACCCCCATGTGCCATCAGTAGAAGCTATTGTATGACCTGATGACTATTTGTGCCTTTAGGTACAACTCTTATGTCCAACAATCTCTATGTGGATGCTAACATCATCTAAAACAATCCTACATAAATATTTAACAATATAATTAGTAATTGTATTTTCATTAAAAAATTAAACAAAATCATGACAATATTGTTTGCATTACCTAGACCGAGTAGTTTGCACTTGGTACATAATGTGGTATCTAACCACTACCACCAGGCTAGGGCTGAGGATGAGGTTATGGTAGAATACACACAAGGGTACGTGGTGGCTCTCCCTCCTATGGCAGAATTAGATATGGATATGAATGCTCATAATACCAACACAAGTAGTTTGTAGTACAAGTATTGGATACTCGGCAAGTGTATCGATCGTTCCAAGTAATAAAGTGATAAATAGAGTATCGTCTCCACGAGGATTGAGGCACTAATTTTATTGTAATTATTATCTTTAAATTCGAAGAAATAATATAATTGAGAAAATATGATTGTGACTTGGATTTAGAAATTATAATAAAATTGAATTAAATTTAAGAATTGCAAACACGATATGAATTAAAGATTATGCAGTAATGAGGAAGAATTGTGGTTAAAGCATAATAACCTCTGCTCCCTACTTATGTGATGGAATGGATAATTAATTTCACTTAATATAATTGCTCAAAAGATCTGTCGTACTTAATTAGTTAAATCCTGATTCCTCGGTCATTTAACCCTTTAACCTAATCAATAATTCTAATCCCTTAGTAATCCCTTTTTAGATTAAGCTTTGAGTTGGCAAATTTAGTTCTTTACAGTCCTTCATCCCTATCCCTAGGTAATGTCGAAACTGCCACTTTACCGCTTTCAGAAACTAAAACCCCAATATCCCTATTGTGAATTCTAGCCCTTAGAACCCTTAATAGATTGATCAAGTCTATCAATGGCAACCAGAGTTAAAGAACAAGATAAAGTGAAACAATTATAATAAACTTAATTAATATTAATTCAATCCACAAAAGAGTTCACATTGGCTTATGGCTCCACCACAATCAAAGAGGAATTAGCCAGACATGATTATGCCTAGCTTAATACAAGAATGATAAGATAGATGAGAAAGAATACAAAGAATGAAGAGTAAGCAAGCCCCTCAATCTTGGCCTTCTTCTTGATCTTCCTCCGTTCTTGATCTCCTTCAATGCCTTCTTTTCTTGTTTCTGCCTGTGTTCGTGTGTAAATACGTCCTATTACTTTCAAATTTATAGCCAGGTTTGTAAAACCCTAATATCTTTTATTCTTATGCTATCTTTAAGCTGATTTTGAATTTCTCGTGTCGTCTGCGCGATTGGCGCCAGTCTGGCGGGACTATCGCCAGCTTCCAGTGAGTGTGGCGCGACCCACGCGGTACTGGTACGATTAGCGCTAACTTGCAGTGGCTTTGACGCGATTGGCGTGGTCCTGGCGCTGATGGCATGAACTTGCAGAAATAGTCAGCTCCTTATCTTGCTTCTTTTATTCCTTTTCTTGGCTCCTAATATCCAAATTGCATAAATTAGTAATAAAATCAAAAATAATGCAATTTACATTTATTTTGGACTTATTTGATATTATATGCTTAATTTCCTAATAATTTTAACCTAAAAACTACTATATGCTAGCAACATATCAAATAATTCCCAGATTTAGATATTGCTATCCTCAGTAATAAACAAAAACTTTATTGTAAGGGAAACTATATTCAACACTCAAGCATATCATCACATACACAATCTCAAAACTATTCTGTCAAATGTAATTGAATTCCACATGAAAATTTCAAGAATACTTGTCAAGTCTATCAATCATAGAACATAACCTGGATACCTCTCACCAAGAAATATAAATCACTCATCACTCAAGTGTTTTGGGTGAATATAATCTCTCAATTCTCCAAAGCTTATAATACTACCATAAGCTTGATTATATTCTCAAGTTCCTGAAAATGAGAAACATGAATACATTCACAGTCAATCAAAAGGTCTTTAAAAGGTTGTAATGTGGCTTGGCTTGGGGTAGGAATAATTTGGATAGTGGTTAATTTGAGATTGAAGTCTATTAGAACTAGTCAAATCCACTTAATCGACCTCCTGCTCTTATTTTCATGCCCACCTTTGTACCTCTGGCTTCCCTTTTTGATTCCCCTTTATTTTTGTTTTTTTAGTGATAACATAATGGGAAAATACATTTAAATCCACCAGCTAGTATTTCAAATTCGTTATTTCCCACTGGACTGCTTTCTAAGCTTGGTTTCTACCAGATCTTGTTCTATTGATACTTCAAAACCAAACCCAATATTGTCTTATTGGGTAACTTCTTTCTTTTCTTTCCTATGGACATTCATCTTTCTATTTCTAATGAACTTGACCTAACTCTCCTTTCTTCCAATCTCAAACAAGGTAGTCAAGGATAAAAGGTTTTAAGGTGAATGAATAGAAAAAGCTTAGGCTCAAAATAGCTAACAATGAAAATCATTTTAAGGTAAGGTCATTTGGCTCTGGCTTAAAAAGAAAGAACATGCCTTTATCATATCAACCATGCAAATATCATAGAGAAACAAATCAAGTTCTGAAATATTATTCACAATGAGGTCACTCTAAAAAGAATTTATACTGTATAGGCTCAATCCTTATAAGCTATGGTATCAAGCCAATCTTCCATTGATTTCCTATCAAGTATTCTATTCTTTTCACTATGTACTTCACTTACAGAACTAATATAGTTCCAATCATGTCATATGCAATTCTACACTCTACTTGTCTCATACATATTTCCAAAACAATTCTCAATCAATCATCATTCAATCCAATTTCATCACTGCATTGGCAATTCAAAATCTGAAAATTAGCATAACATGCTCTAACATTTTATTCACCTAATTCTAAAAAGAACATATGAACTAAACTAATCTAGTATTCAAACTAATTCCTAAACTAACATTCTGATATAATCTAAATTTTTCTCCCTTTTTTTATAATTTATTCTAAATTCTGTTAAACATCAATTGTTTCTTCAAGTATGATTCTTCATAAATAACATATATGTGTTCCCCATTCCCAGATTTTAAATATTGTTGTCCCCAGCAATAAGTTTATATACTAAGGAAAACACATCTCGCGCTGGCTTTCAGAAATCATCTTTGGAACCAACATCAATCTAAATAGAATTATTTAACTAAAATTAAAGTAATTCAATTCATCCATAATTTAAATTACTTGAATTTTAAACTGTTCCACATGCAATGAAATAAAATAACTGAACATAAAAACAGAAAAGCAATTAAAATATTGTCTAATTTTCTGAAAATTATCACTCCTTAGCCTCCATAGTATCATCAGCAACAGCTGATGGCTGTGAAGGTCCAGGAGAAACTCGTGGTGGTTCTGAATCCTGTGGCTGGTAAGGAGTGAAATTAATGGAGAAGTGTCTGCACAAGTCTTCCATCATTTTGTTTTGATGTTCCAACAGTCTGTTTTGAGCCCTCAATTCAGACTGGATTTGCAGGTAGCTAGATAATCCTCATAAATCAGTTCATGGCGTGGGCCTCTAGTAGTAGTACAAGAAGATGCTTGTGGTGGTGGTGGTGCTCGAACTTCAGGTTGAGGATTGTCAGCACGAGGACTCCTCTCAACAATCTCCTCAGGTTTTAATTTAGAAGCTCTAATCAACTGCTCCTGCCACTGAGTCTCTATTGCAGCCAGATATGTCTTGTGTGTCATGACGGATGCTACTTCACATCCATAGGCTCTTCCTCTGAAATCTCTAAACCCGCTTTCCTACAAAAATGAGAAATAAGTGAAGAATGGGCAAGGTGAGATTTACTGCTACCATCTTTGATTATATGCAGTATCCTATCAGACAAGATACTGGCAATGTGAAGATTGTCATCGCCTAGCAGCACATGTAAAAGGATGGCCCGTTCAACATTCACATCTGTTAAATTTGTAGATGGAATCACAGTATGGTTGTTAAATTGGTGCCAAAATTCAGCCTCTCTAGTCAGATCTTGCTTTCGCAATTTTTCAGGTACATAATCGAATCCAGATTTACCCTTCCAAGCAGTGTACAACCCAGTAATGCCTCTTCGAATCTCCTTTGCAATTTGAGGCATATCATCTCTATAAAGATTCTTACTTGTTATAGGTTGCATCCTGTTAAAAGTCCTAATGAAAGCACAAGCTTGAAGGCTATAATAACTAGTTCCCAAAAATTCTTCAATTGTTTCATGGTCAAATGGAACTTCTATGCCCTGACCCAACTAACTTTTTCTCTCTTCACAGTCTTTCTGTCCACGTTTGCCAAGAACTCTTTCAGGATGGTACTGGAACTTGGTTCAGCAAAACTCACCAAGGTCTGCAAATCTCTCCTAGTGATCACCTCTAAGATAGGTGAATCCTCAGGTAGAGATTCCTAGTCGATTCTCTTCTCTGGAATTATTTTCTTCGGAGCATACTAGTTCTCATATCTTTGTTGACATTCAATGGCACGGAAACGCGTCTCATCATATTCAGTGGTTCTTGCCCTCTTGCTACCAGATGTAAAACCCTTCTTCTTGTTTCCTTGGTCCACTTGCTTTCCTTGAAACTCAAAAATTTCCCAAACATATATGCAATGAATTCCCAGATTGCTGGCAATCATATCTTAACCATTTCTTTATTTCATGTTAACAACCAAAAACTAGCATCATATAGAATTGACATGTATAAATTGAACAAGCATTTGACAATTAATCTCCAAATAAATCCTTCCCAATAATTCCCAGATTTATTTGGTTCTATATGACTTAATTATGAATTCAGAAGGTATACTAGGCATCCTCTTATTATTGAAATTGGGAAATAAAATCCTTGATTGGAAAAATAAAATCCCAGAAACATATAACCACCATTCCCAGATTTTATGTCCCACTCTAAGTCTTAAATTTTTCTCACAACTTCATACAGTTTGATTTAGATAAAACTCTAATCTACTCATGTAAAAGTACTTAGCACTTAACCATTCAATTCAAAATGGTCTTAAGTTTCAACATACTTATCATGCTAACTAATGTCATTCATTCATATACTAGAGTAAATATCAAAGAATCAAAGCATTACAAACCAATTCCCAACAATCCCAAAACATAAAGGACAATCCAGTGTTTTGCAGTTGGCGCGGTTGGCGCCAGGTTCATGCGGTTCGCGTGAACCTACAGGAGCACCGGTGCGAGTAGCGCCACTACCCACGCGAGTCGCGTGAGCTGCAAAATAGGGATTCTCATGAACACGAATTGCATTTGCCCTATTTTCTATCAATCATTACCAGAATCAGTCCTACCCACATGCTTTCTAATTTAAACCCTAAAGAATATAAATTACAAAGATTGGAAAGATTAATACATACCTTATCCTTAGCCATTTGAAAAGAATTAAGAACTTGGAAGAACTCACAATGTCACTTCTAAAAGAAAAACTTAAAAGAAGAATGAACAACTATGGAATTCCCAATTACTTACTCAGAATCAAAATGAAATAGAATGAAAATAAGGCAAGGTATTTATAAACTTCAGAATCAATGGAAGTTAATGGTGGTTTTGGGCACAATGTAACTGAAATAGAGAAGTTAATGGCAATTTATTGGCTTGCAACGTTTGGGATTATGACATTATGTGTTTAAAATTGATTAGAAACATGTAAGGAACCAATCTTAGACCTTTTTGTTTGTGTTGTTACGGTTTAGGTCGATTTAGGGAAATGAAAATCGCAAGTTATGCAGAAAAATCAAAACAAGTCGCTGTTGTCATGTTTTTGTGCTAAGCATGAATTTTTTTTTGTGCTAAGCGCATTTGTTTCTAAGAGAAGATGAGTCTTTGGACCCTCCACACTAAGCATGAAATATTTATGTGCTAAGAGCTAGTTAATTTTATGTGAAAAATAACCGTGGAAAATTCTATGCTAAGCATGAAGTTTTAAGGCTAAACACATAAATATACTTTGCTAAGCTCAATCTATCAAGAAAAAAGAAATGTTATGTTTTTATTAATGCTTTTGAATGTGATCACTTGAAAGTACCTAGAAATGTAGTTAATGAATGTGTGGGAGCTTGGAAAGGAATATTGATGTTGTATGGTTTTGAAAGAAATGTGAGGTTAATGTACCCTTTGTTTTCTGATTTCTATTTACCTTTAAAGATGAGAAATGACTATTTATTGGTGAGATTACTATATGTTGATTGAGATGTTTATAATTATTGTGGACAATATTATTTGTTGTTGAGATGATGAAATGATTGTGTTGTTGAAGTGATATATTATGTTGAAGTTGAGATAATCACAATTTTGAAAGGATGATTGAAATGTTGATGAGTTTATGATATGATGATTTTATGAAATATTGTTATATTGAAAAGATGATTATATTGATGATGGGATAATTATGCTAATTGATGAATGTCTTGAGTTGTTTTAGTTTATTTCTTGATGATGTAAGATGTGGCTGAGATGATATTGTTTTATGATTAGAGTTGACTTTCTGTTGAGATTGACATTCATATAAGTTTTTGTCAAGAATTCAAGGTGTTGGAATGTCTTGTTATGCTTATTGAATTATAGGCGAGTTCATGAGCGTGATAAGCATATGATTGTTGAATCTATGATATTATAACCTCTAATAGTGTTGAGATTGGTGAATGAATTTGTGATGGCATATGATATTGATTTGAATGATCATACCATGCATGAATTGATGAATGACATTGCATGAGAGTAGGCATGTAAGTTGGATGGGTGCTAAGAAGGCCCTCAACCTAGTGTTAGAGGTTGCCAGTGGTGGCTAAAGGTGAAAGGGCCTATAGAATGGATGGGTGGGAGAATCCCTAAATGGGTTAAGGTCATGGCAAGCCTTACCAAAGGTAAACCACTACCCATACGCACCCATTTTTTGATAAAATCACACTTCCTCTGTAGGGTTAATTTAAGTCTCCTTGAATGGTCAAGGTGTGACTATGTTAAGGGATGTACTTAGGTTAATCGCTCAAGGTGAAATACTTCGGGAGTATATAGTTAGCATGACATAACATGATATTTAGACATGTACAATGATAATTGTGACTAGAGAGTGATGTGTTAATTGATGAGTTATGGAAATACTTTGATGTCTGATGATTGATGGACTGATTGATGGGATGGTGTATGATTATTGAACCTTTATGAAATGATGAACAAATGATTATTATGAGATGCCCTATTATAATAATTCCAAGACTTATGCTTTATGCATGATTTCTACATATTCTGTTATATATTTGATAATAGTAGATCATGCCTTAATTGTTAAGTTTTATATTGTTTTATTATGTTTTTTTTTTGTAAGCTTACCCTTGCATTGTTGCACATGTGGTTTGTCCTTGTGATGATCCCATATTTGATGTACGTGGGTAGCAGATGGCTAGGAGATAGGCTCCTGTCCTTTGGAGACTTCATGGACATGCGTACTGAACGTGAAGATGTGGTTTCCATTTTTGTTTCCTCTTTATAGTAATGTATAGTGTTAGTTGGCTCAAAGTTCAGGTAGCTTACCTTTATAGAGTTGTTTAGGCTTATATGCATGTTCTGAGGAGATTTGAGTTACTTTGATGTTGTATATGATCATGTTCTGTTAGAGTGCCACAGGGCATATGGTATTTGAAGTTATGTATATAGATCAATGATGTTTTATCTTAATATCTTGCATTTTAGCTTTTGGACCTTTAAAACACAAAAGTTTACACGTACTTTCATAAATAAATTAATAGAAGAGTTTTAAATGAATTAAAATAAAGACTTCCACTTGAGTTAGTTCATAGTTTTATGTAACGATAGTGGATTGTTATAGTATCTATGGTTGTGGTTGTGGCTGTAACATCCCGAACACTGACGAGGACAGGGAGTGGTTGTCGGTGCATAAGCGGTTTGGCACAAACAAGAAGAGATTCTTGATAGGCTTCCAATGGGAGGGGTGCATGAATGAATTGAATACATACCCATATGAGAGAGATCCAAAGGTTGTAAGGTGTGAGATTGTAAATTGAGGATTACTTAAAGGAATTAATTGGTACTACCTATACAAATAAGATGCATATACTTTTTAGCTCATCACTTAAGAACTTCATAGTTAAGTGTGCTAGTTTGTGGGGATAGTCAATCATCCTTAAAGTAGTCGAGGCATTATAAGTGGTATAAGAGTCGACCTTTCTTTTAGTATAGTGTGGTTTGAGGATGAACCAAGCAGAAGCTGACGAGGGTGAGGAGTGGTCATTGGTGCACAAGAGATGTGGTACAAACAAGGAGCAACTCTTGGCAGGTGTAACACCCCAATATTTTATTTATTGACTATGGATTTAGGGAAATATTTAAGGAGGATTAAAAGAAAATTTTAATTCATTATCTAGAGAGATTTTTAGCACTTGATACACATTTTGAAATAATTTAATTTAAGCTATTCTAAGTCTTAGAAAATTTTATAGAAATGATGAATATAATATTAAGAGTTTTCTTGTAATT
>PYAF01003191.1:0-21192 GCA_007407185.1 Glycine tomentella
GACTGTTATATTTAGCTATGCCTCTCATTATAAATAAATCTTGGTGAGGACGATCATTTATAATGAAGCATAAAATTCGCAAGCAAAGCGAAAAGAATTTTCGTGAAAAATTTATACTAATCTAATTTTACTACAAAATGGACACAAGTTTTTAATTAAAATCAATCAAGCACGAGTGAGCAAAAAGTGGTGTTACAATGACCCTGATGGTGCCCAAAGGGTGATACGGTTAAGTCGAGCACAACCCTAAGGGAAAGACTAAAGAAAGATAATACCTGAAGGGTGATACAGTTAAGCTGAGCAGACCCTGATGGTACCCAATGGGTGATACGGTTAAGCCGAGCACGACCCTGCGGGAAAGACATATTGACCCAAGGGTGATACAGTTAAGCTGAGCACGACCCTATGGGACCCCAAAGGGTGATACAGTTGAGCTGAGCATGACCCTGCGGGAGCAACCTAAATCTAGTAATGAGCTCATTGTCTAATTTAGGGTATTAAAGAGTAAAATAATAAAGGTAAGCTATGCATTGACATGATTGAAAATAATGCTTGCATTAATGATGAAGTATGAGATTATTTTTAAGTGTTTGTGAATAAAATGAATCTACTTCGGGTTATATGTTTATGAAATTAAAAATCAACTATAATTGTTCACATGTTTTCTTAATAAACCGAAGTAGCTAGAATGATAACGATGACACTGTATAATAAGCAAATTTTTACCTACTGGGAATTCTTTGAAATTCTCACTGTTTTAGTATGTTCCCGTGTCATTCTAGATAGGTAAATAGAAAGGAGGAGCTACAAAGTGAAGACAAGTTGGAAGATTTCTTTTAATGTTGCGGACTTGTAGTATTTTGTTATATGCTTTGTAATATATGGACATTACTATTATTGTAGGGAATATTATTTACAAGTTATTACTAAGTTGTAATTTATTAAAGAGACCAAAAAGTCTCTACAGGCTCAATATAAGCGTAATTTTCATAACACTGTTAAATTTCAAATATTGAGACAAGTTTTTCTTAATTGGATATGGTTAAAAATTTTACGTTAGAAAGGTTAACATCTTCTAGTTACGTATTATGACCTAGGCATAATATAGTAATTGGAAGGATGTTACATCATCTGTTATGCTAACTTGGTATTCATTTGCACCATTGTCCGAAAATTTTAATCTCCGCCAAAACATATGAACGGTGTTAATTGGAATGCTTCCAATAACATACTTAGATAGCTCACATGCACAAGGCAAACCATACGATGTTCTCAGCACACATCCACAACGAGATGGGTTTTTCCCAGCATAATTCACCCACTCATACTCAACAGCAATTTGATTTAACGGATACCAGGACACCATGCCAATAAGTCTCTTGTATAACGTTACTTTAAAAACATGTCCAACCACATGTGTACTTCTTTCCAAAGATGCCTTGATTTCAGTATGTTGCAAGGTGATCATATTGTTCATCGCATCCCAAATCGTGCACAAATCACCAAGACTATTCTGTAGTAACCGCTTTAAGGTCCAATTGACAGACTCAACCCTGCAATTCATGATATTATCAATAAATTTCAAAGACTTTAAACGTATGCAAATGATAATTTAACCAATGTCGTAAGCGAAAGTTACTTGTTTGTTGTTGCATTTCCAAAATGCATGACTTTGTTTGTCCAAGCTATCACAAATTTTTCTTTGTGGGGATTCAACCAAGTGTCCTTCACGTAATCAATGAATGTTGGCCACGGAGCACATGCAACCTTAAACTTCATAACATAATCATCAAATTCATTCTTCTTAGTGTTGAATTGAGGGGGAGCTGCTTGAAGCACAAAGCATAGATTGATTCAAGAAGGAAGGTTTTGAACTTTCAAACATGCCTTGAAGCATTGAAGAACAACTTGTGATCAAATGTAAAAGGAAGAAGAGTTTCTGGTGATCCAAACATACTGCATTCATATCATTCATTAGTTTAAGAAAGAGTATTCATAAGGCATTAATAGATTGGTTAAGTTTTGAAATAAATCAAGTGTTTTTAGAAAAATAACATTTCATACTGAGTTAATCGATTATATCAAGAAAAGAATCGATTATTTTGTTCTTGGTGCTTTCTGGAAATCGGTTTGAGAACAAAGTAATCGATTACATATCAGAATAATCGATTAATTTACCTTAGTTATATTATAAACCGCTTTAATGAACAGTTTAATCGATTACCAACATCCTATAATCGATTACATAAGCTAATCAAAATATATCATCTTCCTGCTTTAATCGATTACCAAGAATAGTAATCGATTACATTACATGCTATAGTTAACATGTTATGCTGATTTAATCGATTACCAATTAAAGTAATCGATTACATAGTTTAATAAGGTTTCTAAAGCTTTCTGACTTAATCGATTACCAGAATCTGTAATCGATTAAATTAGCATAACATGTTAACTATAGCATGTAATGTAATCGATTACTATTCTTGGTAATCGATTACTTGACAGGATAATCGATTATTTTGTTCGTTGCATATACCCAGAATTGTTTTGAACGGTTTAATCGATTAAATACGCTCCTGTAATCGATTACTTAAGCCAAATAATCGATTACAGGAGCGTATTTAATCGATTACTGACGGTTAGAAAGTTTATTATAAATAAAACCCATGCCTTGTTGTTTTATTAACTTTATCAATTCGTATTCTGAGCATTCTAAGGCTTTCTAAACATTCTCATAGTGGTTTTTCTGGGTTCATAGAGTTCTTGCTTTCACAAAAACATTCATGGGTTGTTAAGTGTTTCTAAAAGCAAGAAGTTCTTTTTCAAAGCTTGAGGGAAGTGATGTTCTGAGTTTGTATTCATTCTTCAACTTGGTGAAATCATTCATATGCATATCATTCATTGGATCATCAGGTGACTTCTTTCCTTAATCTTTGAAGTTGTAATTCTGTTTTGAATTATGTGTTTGTTTGTCTATTGTAAATAGGTTTCTTGCTTGTATTCTAGAGATAGAGTTTCTCTAGGGGATTTGCTGAGTAGTGTTCTCAGTGGGTTGTCTCCAAGAATCTAATAGTGTTTTAGATTTCTGAACTTTGTCTAGGGTTGATAAAGAGAGACTTTGTAATATCTTGTAATAACTGAAAATTACAATAGTGGAACTCCATTCTAGTGTTGAGTGGAAGAAAACTGGATGTAGCTTCATAGTGTTTGAAGTGAACCAATATAAATCTTTGTGTTGTTTATTTTCTTTATATTGGTTATATTATGTTATTCTTGATTGTGTGTTTTTGTTATCAACAAAGTTCTTGAGCTATTGCATACCTTGGGTTGAGCATTACATTGAATAAAGGTTCTTGGTTTCAAAAGTGATAAAGATCCAAAGGGAAAAACTCTGATTTTGTTCAAGAAATTTTTTTAAATTATCAAGCCTAACTAATTTACCCCCCCTTCTTGGTTAAGTGTGAAGTGTTCCCACATTTTACACTTAGCACATTCGACAACACTTCCCCATGCTTCCATCACATAATCCCATGCATTCGGCTGCCGAATATAAGTTTTGCATCTTGCCTTCACACTCTTGTCAATGTGAAACCTACACAATAAATTGGTTGCCTCTGGAAAAACGGTTTCGACTGCACTCATCAATGCTAAATCTCTATCCGTAACAATGACCTTAGGGAAAAATTCACTTTTAAGAAAAATCCCTCTAAACCGTTCAAGGGCCCACACAACATTGTTCGTACGTTCCGCCTCTAAATATGCAAATGCAGCAGAGAATGTCAGCCCAGTAGGTGTGACACCAACAATGTCAAGCAAAGGTAGTCTATACCTATTTGTTTTGTATGTGTTGTCTATCAAGAACACCATATGATATGCATTGCTCAATTGTATTGCATCTGGATGTGCCCAAAACAAGTCACGTACAACATTTTCATCCTTCAATCTATGCCAATGAGTATACATGTCACGTTCAAGAAGTTTCATCAGCTGTTGCATTTCAGTATTATTACCTCTTGTACACGTGCGGTATGCATATCTTGCATTGTATACTTGCTTCAAAGTTGTATAATTATTCTCATTGTGCTCCTTCAAAGTTAGAAGAATATGTTTTGGTTTCACCATCGACCTTGTCATATCAGTAACAATTATCTTCTCCTCCCGACTTAGTCGACTAGCATATGGGTGTCCACAAAATGACTTAGCCAAAGCATGGTTATGAGTACCACATATAAGCTTCACCATCCACCCTTGACCTCTCGGGACTGGTTTGCCTCGCAACTTAAACGAACACTCACATTTTCTAGTACTAGTCGTTGAAGGTGTAAAACCTTTTCTCCATGGTCTATACTTTCCACTCCTTTCACAACCAATTAACACAAATGATGTCGTTCCTATTTTTCCCGTCAATGTGTCACTCCTCATTATCACAACTACGAAACCATTCTCATTTGCAATATTCCGAGCCCATTTCAATACCGCATCACGTGACTCAAACACCTACACAAATTAATAATTCATCTTAAATCTTCTTATTTTAATCATTTCACAGAATGTACTACATTAAAAATCACATAAATACCTCAGTCGTGTTGAACGCTACAGAACAATAAATTACACAATTATTGTGTTCACACGCATCACGGTCCGCTCCGATGTCTTCATCCATATAACTTTCTTCAGACATAATACTTTCATAAATCCACTCATCGTTGTCCATCCTAACAACTACAAATTTTATTTAATCAGTACTAAAAACACACACATGGATGATAATAACATTTTCTAATAAACATCACAATTTCCATATCCAATCCATAAATTAACATATTTTAAATAAATCACTAAAGTCTAAAAGATCACCATTTACATAAACAATCCACAAATTTCTTCTTTGTATTTACTCACTCAAATAATTTCTAAAATTAAACTCAAATGTAATTGAATACATTTTTTTACAAAATTTTTAAACAAAATTTTGTGATTTAACAAATGATCAAATTCTCAACATCACAATTTAACAAATGATCAAATAATTTATAAAATTAAGCTACATTTTACTTAAGTTCATTTTAACCATTTTTTTTAACAAATTCTCATACGGATTGTACTCCGTATGAGCCATACGGATTGTACAATCCGTAAGAACCATACAGATCACCTAATTCATATGGACTTTACGGTTTACCTAATCTGTATGGGTTTTATGGATTGTACAATCCGTATGAGCCATACGAATTACCTAATCCGTAAAGTCCATACAGATTAGATGATCCGTATGGTTCTTACGGATTGTATAATCCGTATGGCTCATACTGATTATGTAACGCCTCAATTTCCCATCTTATGATTTATTAATTTTTATCGAAAACTCTTTTTATCTTGCTAATAAAATATCAAACTCGGGTTACTAATGACCGATCTTAACAAGATTTGTGTTACTAATTAATATTTAAAAGTCTGAGGTAATATAAAATACATACAGATATTAGTTCCAGTACATAATACAAATAACTAAAAATATTTTATTACAATCATAACAAAGCATCTTCAACAAAACATCTTCAACAAAGTCCTTCCTTCAGAAATTAGCTTGCCAATCTTTTACTGTTCATCTGCTCACCCAATTAAATTGAGGTCATAGCAGGTGTCAACCACAGACACAAAACATAGGGTAAGTTTATGATAAATATAATTCCAGCAAGAGAATACATACAATATACAGATTATCATAACAACAACCTCAAAATATGATGCATGATTATGATGCATGATTCTCTTAAAATTCTTTATCATGTGGTACCAACAGTCAAGATAGTCCCATTCCAGTGGCACATAACTTATCCGATCAGTCAAGGTACTGCAGTGTTGCAATAGGAAGGTCACCCACACTTCATGTGATCATCATGGGTGGCGTGGTCCTCACTGCCAATCACCCCCCAGCTCAAACTCCTATTGTCTGAACGCACGAACTCAGTTTAGCTATCTGACACACCTCCTCTTGAGACAAATAATGCGGATTAACCCCCGCCAGGCATATGCATATGAGCCATATAAGACTGATTCTTTATCATCTCATATTTATTTAAGCATCAGTCTTTAATTTCTATCTCATATACTTTACTCAGAAATTCAACAGAATTTAAGTACAGAACTTAGCTTGTATAGAAAATTTATGGAAACACATGAAATTCATAAGGATTCATGGAACACTAAGCAACACATCTATTTCATAGAAACACTCAACAACACATGAACTTCAAACATATATTTGAACAGAACACACTCAAACTATCTTTATTTCTTTGAAACAATTCATCAAACACATGGTGTGCAAGCTTTATCTTCCATAGAAATAAATAAGATTCTATAAATACTTATTCAAACAAAAGCAATACTTAAACTATATTTAGCATAAACCTCCCTATACATACCTTAGAATCTTTTTGCTACGCTTGTTTACTTCTGAAAATGATTGGAATACTTCAATACAACCAAGAGGGGGGTGAATTGGTTGAACCTTGGTAATTAAAAATTTTCAAATAAGAGTTTCCACAGGATCTTTATCACTTTAAAAAAATGTTTTGAAACCAAAAATCTTCTATTCAATCAAATTCCTCTGTCAAGAAAATCAATAGACAACTGAAATCTTTCTGTGCAAATAATTTGATTCACAAACCAAAGCAATAAAGAGATGAAGAGATTAGAATAAAGACCAGCCACAATTTTTATACTGGTTCACTTCAAACACTATGAAGCTACGTCCAGTTCTTCCACTCAACACTAGAATGGAGTTCCACTATTGCAAATCAATGTTCTTACAAGATATTACAAGTCTCTCTTTATCAATCCTAGATAAAGTTCAGAAATCTAATACACTATTAGATTCTTAGAGACCAACCCCACTAAGAACACTACTCAGCAACCCTTAGAGAAACACTATCTCTAGCCATCATGCAAGAAACCCATTTACAATAAGCCAATCTTTACAAAAAATCTAATAACAGATTTACAATCACAAAGAATAAGGAACGAATTCACCTGATAATCCAATGAACACATGCATATGAATGATTCACCAGGTTGAAAGAAAGAATCACAGATTCAAAGCATTCCTTTCCTTACCCTTTGAAACTCAATATGCTTCACTTTTCAAATTCAACAACCCATATGAATTTTTGTGAAGCCAAGATGTTTTTAAGCTCAGAAAACTCACTAAAGAAAGCTCATGAATGTTTGTGATTGCCCAGAATACGAATTTCTCAATCTTTAAGAATCACAGGGCAAAGGGTTCTATTTATAACATCTTTCTAACTGAAAATAATCGATTAAACACGCTCCTGTAATCGATTATTTCGCATTTGTAATCGATTAATTCAAGAATGTAATCGATTAAAGTGTTTATGATGCGTTTTGGGTTTGAGCTATGAACATTGTAATCGATTATTCTGTCACGTAATCGATTAAACCAGACACTCATAATTTTCCAAATGCACTGAGTAATTGATTACGGAATTTGGTAATCGATTAAGACAAACAGACCAATATTTCCAAAGGTACTATGTAATCGATTAAAACTATATATAATCGATTAAATCAGTAGAACATGTTAGCCATAGGCATGATATGTAATCGATCACGAACTTCTGTAATCGATTAAGACAGACAATATGATTTTTCAATTTTAGCCTAGGTAATCGATTAATTTGATATGTAATCGATTACATTGTTCTTGGTTTGTTTTCCAGAAGGCACGAAGAACAAAATAATCGATGCCAACATATCTGTAATTGATTAAAGCAGAAAAACTTCATTTTTCCAAAAACTTGATTTTAATTTTGCCTTATTTGTTAAATGCTTTTGAATTGGTCCTCAATCTAACAATCCTAAATGAATGATTATGCATGATATGCACATTGGATTATCAGATAACACATCTTCCCTTTTACATGAATCAATTGATCTTCAAGCTTCCAAGACACTTTTCTATGAGGCATGTTGAAAGCACAAAACTCCAAAGCTTGATTCCTTGTCCATCCTTTCATACTTCCTCTTGAATCAACAACTTCCTCCTAGCTAGCTTCTTTTACACGTGATTCTTCCTATGATGGTGGAGTCTTTTCTATTTTTTTTAAGCTTTGAAAATGAAAGGATGAAAGGGATGTGGGAGAGTATTTCACGTGAATTTTAGTAGGTGGAGAGCTTGGAAAATGACTTGGTTTTTAGGTCCCCCTCCCCCCCTTTATATAGTGTTTAGGAAATGATTTAATATTCAAGGACATTTTTGCCCTTCCAACTAATTTAGTTTCATTCTAGCTTAGTTTCTCCTTGTTTCATTATGTCCTAACTTAGTTTCTTCCTATTCCTTTGGATTTCAACTTGATTCATTATTATCTCTTTACTTTTTGGAAAAAATCTCTTAAGCCATAATGACTTGCCTTTCCAAGTGTCCTCACACTTGTCAAGTTCATGAATCTTCTCCACTCTTCTTGTATTTCACGTGGAGTACCTTGGTCAAGGGAAATTTTATGCTTTTCTTTCATTCTTTACATATCATGTTATCTTTTTAAACGAAGAAAAATATTCTAGTTTCATTTTTATTTTGTACATGGCATTTAGCATTTTCTAATAGAATTTAATTAAAATTTTTCTACTTAAGAATAATATTGAATAATTCTAGAGTTTTCTAAAAACTAATTTCAATTCTAGTAAAAATTGCTCACAAATAATCTATGTAGAGTGTTATTCAGACTTTACTTACAAGACTACTTTTATCTTAATTCTAATCCGTCCTATTTACTTTTGATTATCAAAATTACTAAACTATTTTATTAAATAAGTCTATTCATCATATAACTAAGAGAAAATTCCATAGATTTTATCTATCATTTTTCTATATTTCTCTGATGTTTGAACTTTTCTGAATAAAGTTTCAAAGTCACGATCATACAAAGTATTTTGATTCTCTACCATCTAGGAGTATTCTGTGATTTCATTAGGTTTTCACAAAATTTCTAAGGATATCTGGTCATTTCTGGCCTGAAGGGCATTATGGTAAATTCATCATTCATCCTAGGGCATATTTGTCATTTCCACCATAAAATATGTAGCCAAAAATATCTAAAGGTATTCTTGTCATTTCAAAAATATCCAAGGGCCTTTATATAATTTCCATCTTAAAAATACCTCACTAAATATCTAGGGGCATTTTTGTAGTTTTCAAAAATATCCAGGGGCATTATCGTCATTTTCACCTTAAGGACATTTCTGTCATTTCTTATTTAAGGGAAGGGTAGTATGGTCATTTCCCCTAAACTATTTTTGTAATACCTCTAATTAATATTTCATATAATAATACAGATCAATCAAATATAACATTCACCTAATTTAACATTCACATCAATAATTTCACAAGAACAATTCACAAATATAGCTATTGAAATATGAGGGTGTTATAGATTACCTAATCCGTATGGACTTTACGGATTACCGAATCCATACGCAACATAGAACACCACAACTCACCTCTACAACCACCGACGACGACTTCGATGGCCACCACCACGCCAAAACTCTGACGAAATCAACTAAATGCCACCAACTAGCACTAACGCACAGCCTTTCAAAAAATCGCAGCCGCACTAAAACGAAGAGGTGAACTGAATAACGGGAAAAAAGAGCAAAGTTGTACAACCAAACAAATATAAAAGGAAAGCTGGTGAGGGGTATTTTTGGGTTTTAAAAATATCAAATGGTGTATAAGAAAAGTTAATGGTGTATGAAGTTTTTCCCTTTAATTCAATCCACTTTAAATCAATTAATGAGATATGGATTAGATATTGGATTAGATTTTTAAATCCAATCCAAATTTGCGGATGATGACAACGAAGATTTTTTTGGGCAGCTTTGGTAGGGGTTATTTGTTGGTCAATGTCATTCAAAGTTTAATTTGTTGGTAATCGATTACCCATCAGAATAATCGATTATTTGACTTTTGTTTTTAACAAAACTGCTTTGTTAATGAATTTAATCGATTACTTAAGTGTTGTAATAGATTACATAGTTACCCATGATTTTAAGCCTTGCTGTGATAGTCGATTATCACACATTGTAATCGATTACTTAGGCTATTTGAGAAAAATCACTTTCCTGTTTTAATCGATTACCAAAGCTTGTAATCGATTACATGTTCACTTTGAAAATATATGTTTTCTACTTTAATCGATTACCAAATATTTTAATCGATTACATAATACATTTATTTTTCTGAGACTTTCTATTTTAATCGATTACAGCTCAGGATAATCAATTATTTTGCTCGTTGGAAAAACCCAAAAACATTCTTGAGCGGTTTAATCAATTACATGGTTATTTTAATCGATTACATAAGCGAATTAATCGATTATCAGGCGCGTTTAATCGATTACAGTTAGTTACAAATTCTGTTATAAATAGGAGTGAAGGCTTAGCTTGTTTTACAACTTGACCATTCGTATTTCTGAGTATACACAAGCCTTCTAAGCAATTCCAAAATGATTTTCTCAGTGTTTATACTTCTTGCTTCATTCAAAACATCAATGGATCTTTGAATGATTCTTGAGCAAGATTCTTTTCAAGATTAAGGAAAAGCATGTTCTGATTCAGTTTTTCTTCTCAACCTGATTTGGTAATTCATGTGCATTTCATTCATTGGATCATCAGGTTTTTTCTCTCCTTAATCTCTGTGTGTAATTCTGGTTTTGAATTTCTGTGTAAATTTGCTATTGTAAAGTGGGTTCTTGCTTGTATCTAGAGAATGGTTCTCTAGTGGAAAGAACAAAGTAGTGTTCTCCGGTTCTTTGTCTCTTAGAATCTAATAGTGTTTTAGATTTCTATTCTTTATCTAGGGTTGATAAAGGGAGATGTTGTAATTGCATGTAAGAACATAAATTTAATAATAGTGGAACTCTAATCTAGTGTTGATTAAAGAAACTGGATGTAGCTTCAAGTTATGAAGTGAACCAGTATAAATCACTTGTGTCTTTGATTTTATTTCTCTATCTCTCATCTTATTCATTGATCTTTGATTCTTTGATTCATATTCATTGTTCAACAAGTTCTGTTTTGATCTATTGATTTCTTAGGCTGAGACATTTGATTGAGTAAAAAGATTTCTTGGTTTTGAAAGTGATAAAGATCCTGAAACTCTGATTTGAATTTTTTTTAAAATACCAAGGTTTTAACCAATTCACCCCCTCTTGGTTATTGTGAGTATTCCTATTATTTTCACATTACTCATAAATACACCGCATCCCATTAGTTAAAAACTTAGTTTTTCTTGAAAAACCAGCACACAGTAGGGATAGGCAATTATCTTCATAGTTGGACTCTCTGGCCCCCAACTATGGATGGTATCAAAACTATAACCAAATAATAAACTCCCTTACCTATCTATATCCCTCTGTTAGCTCCTTGAAACCTCGTTTTGGGATCTCTCAAGTTCACGTGCTTTGGCCCAAACGCAGAGCTCTATATACCAAATTGAAGATAATTTAGTATAGATTTCATAAACAAGGCTAACGTTAGCATTCGGGGTCAAATACTGACTCAAATTTAAAAAGAGGTTAAAATGGTGTTTTGGGAGTCCACATCAAAAGACATCATTTTGAAATTCTGATCACACCAATATGATCGGGGCTCAACAAGGATCACAAAAATGACATCAATTTCATAAAAAAGAGACATTTACAACATTTCATTTTTAGAGGATTTTTCAAAGGAAGTGTAAAACTCCCAACAACGGTACCCAAAACACAAGAGACACTAAGAGAAGCTTAAACTAGATAGAAGAAGACAAAGGAAACCAAGGTTGCCTCAAGGAAACCAAGAAAGAAGTATTTGAAAGCTTTGTTCTCTACTAAAACTTCGAGAAGAGTTTCGAAGATTCCTCTTCGATTAAGTGATTCTTCTCCGTGTCGGGATCTCATGGCAAGCAATGGCGGTCCGTGGTGGTTCATGGTGGTTGTGGGTGGTGGATGAGGGTGATGGGAAGCTTGGGAACTGTTTGGAAGAGGAAGAATCTCCATTTTTGTGACTTGGAAGCTTAAATACGTATTCAACACCGCCTTGACTCACCCAAGCGAGCAAAAAGTGCCTTGACACCGCCTTGACCAGATTCTAGAATTTCTGCTTCAGTGAAAAATTAATTTCTCACGCTCAAGGCATTATTTTCACAATCCCAACGGTCAAAAGGTACATATGTTGGGTATAAACCTACCTTTAAATTTTAAGAAGATCCAACGGTTAACCAATATAGAATGATGATTTTACTAAAACAAGTTTTTGGGTTAAACTCGGAATCATACAATTCAACACAACTCAAACAAACTCCGCATAACTTGACATCTACACCAAGAAATTGCACATGGATAATCCACATAATATTTCAACTAATCAAATAATCAAATAACACAAGAAATGCATCAAACATCTACTTTTAGTTATCAAAATTTTAGGGTGTTACAGATGTCGGTCCAAAATATCATTGACCCGACGTTGAGCAAAATACCCTAGGCAACCTTGACCAAAAAAATAACCTACCCAAGATCAGCAAAAACATCATTGACTAATGTTGATCAAAAAATGCACTGATCAATGTCAGCCAAAAACTAACCTTTTCGTCAACCAAAAAATAGTATTGGCTGATGTTGGCCAAAACATCACCGATTGAAGTTGGCAAAGAAAAACTTAGTCGATGTCGGCAAAAAAATAATCACGGTGGACGTCAATCAAAAAACCCTAGTCGAGTCAATTAAAAATATCATTGACCGACGTTGAGCAAAAAACCCTAGGCAACCTCGACCAGAAAATAACCCTACCTGAGATCACCAAAAACACCCTTGACTGATGTTGATAAAAAAAATGCATTTGACGTCAGTCGAAAACTGCCCTGGTCAACGTCAGTCTAAAAATGCCTGGGCTAATGTTAGCCGAAAATTGCCCCGGTTGAGGTAGGCAGAAAATACCCTAATCAAGATCGACCAAAAAATAGTCCTAACCGAGGTTGGTTTAAAATAGCTTTGACCAAAGTCGATAAAAAACTACATCGACCGACATCATCGTAAACTACCTCGATTTAGTTCGAGCAAAAATGGTTTTGATTTTAAAACTAGATTTAAAATGAATCCAAAAAGTCCAAATTGGATTTATACAAAATATGTCTAGATTTTATTAAATTGGACCTCAATTTAAAATCTAATTCATTTAAATAGACTAAATCGTGATTAAATTTTTGAAAATCCAATCAATGTCCATCTCTATTGAAGTTATTAGTTGATGTGGTGCCAACCTTCTTGGAATTATCACAACCACCTTGCACTTCTCCTCCCTGTTGTTTGATTAAAGAAATAGAAATCTAAACTAGCCAACACGGGATGAAAAAGAAAATTAAGGAAACAGTGACAAGTGAAAATGAAATTTTTAAATGAAAATAAAATGCATTGGATAGGAAAAAAAATTATTCTTTGTTTTAGTCATTTGAGGCCCATCTCCTATTTTTATTTTAAAAAATTGCAACCGATATAGATTAATATTTTTTAGACGTATTAAATCACTAAAGTGAGTATTATTTATTCCAATAAAATCATTTGAGGCCTATTTTACACAACTGGTTTAGTTCTCCGTCTTTACTTAAACGGATGTGAAATAAAGGGTGTTAGATAAGATATTTTAATTAGTTTTAAATTTTTTATTAGTTAAAATGTTTGATTATTTATTTGGTAAATGAATATTTTTTTAGTAATTTTTATCGTTTTTTAAAATGTTATTTAAAGTAGTGTTTTTAAAACACTAGCTTCGAACTATTTATATTTTTTTTCCTTTTGGTCTTTGAATATTTGTTAGATTTATTTTTTAATGTTTTTTATTTAAGGTAAAATTTTATTATTTTTATCTTTTCTGTAATTTAATATTTTTTAGCTATTTCAACATATAATTTTACTAAATACTTATTATTCACTAAGATAATTTTTCAACTTTCTAACAACTAACTTTTCAACTTCCAACCAACTTTTAAGTTAATTTTGTCAAACATAATCTTAGTATACCTTATTGCAAATATAGACTTATTTACTTTAAAAGTAAAATCATTTACAAAAGTTAACAAATTTAAAACTTTATTTTAAAAAAAATATTAAAATTTTTAAGCTTAAGGTAATTGAGAAAGTCATTTTTCTAACAGATCGGTTCATTCAAGTAAATTTAAATAATATAACAATAAATATATGTTTAGGTAATATTTGGTTTAACATTTAGATTTATTTTTTCCCTAAAAGTTATTTTAGTTTTCATTCATTAAAAAATACATTTTTTTATTTTAAAATCATGCCGGGCATTTTTTAAGAACAATTAAAATAAATACCACTTTAATAAATAAAAAAATATTTTGCTTATTTTTACCCAAATCAAAATGGGTAAGATTTAACTTTTTTCATCTGACTACTCATTGTTTTTTGGGTCTATGATGCATTTTTTTGCCCCACAACTTCTTCATGAGTTTCTTTTCTTTTTTAGTTTTAGTTTTTTTCTTCCAGAAACGATCTAATATGAGCTAGTGGGGATATATATTAGTTGCGGATTATGCCTTACAGAAAGTAAAATGAGAAACATGCTTTGTTCAAGTGTTCGGGTTTTACCTTTTCAGTATCTACTCCGCTTCACTCGTTTCTTATTATATTGTTCGTGCTTCAACAATAAAAGGGATTGTTTGGTAGTGATTATATAGTAAGGAAGAGCGGCGTCTAAGGTAGGAGACATAATATAGTGGGAAATACAGTTTTTAACCGTTAGATCTCTTTAATTTAAAATCAATGGTTAAAGCTAATTCTTCTTCTTCCTTTTTTTTTTCTCTTGTTTCCATCATGTTTCCTTATTTAACCCTCCTTTTTCTCTTCTCTCCGCACTCCGTGTCTGAATCTCCATCTTCGTCCTTCTCTTTCACGTCCCTTGTCTCCATTTAGGATATTCGCATTGACAAATTTCATCATCATGTTTTGTGCTTTCAACATGCTCAAGGACAAAGTACCAAGAAAAGCTTGAAGACCAATTTGATTAATGTAAAAGGAAGTTTATGATCTGATAATCCAATTGAGCATATCATGCATGAATCATTCATCTAGCATTGTTAGACTAAAAGGATTAAATAAAGGCAGTTTATAAGTAAGGTTTTCAACTAGCAAAGTTTTTGGAAAAATGACTCCTTACTGCATTAATCGATTACAAGCTAATGACATCGATTATTTTGTTCTTCGTGCCTTTAGAAAACAAATCATGATCATTGTAATCGATTACATATCGGATTAATCGATTACTTAGGCTTTTTATGAGAGATAGAACTCTCTGACTTAATCGATTACAGAAATTGGTAATCGATTACATGTATGCTTAGGAAAACAAAGCCCATTGACTTAATCGATTACACATCGTGATAATCGATTACAAAGTGCATTTAGAAAATCATGCCTGACTGGTTTAATCGATTACTTCACGGAATAATCGATTATATTGTTCATAGCTCAAACCCATAACTTATTAGGAGCATTTTAATTAATTACAGTCTTGGTTTAATCGATTACATATGCGAAATAATCGATTACTAGAGCGGGTTTAATCGATTATTTTCAGTTAGAAAACTGTTATAAATAGAACCCACTATTCTGAGGGTTGTAACTTTTGAGATTTCGAATTCTGGGCAATCACAAATCGTCTTGAGCTTTCATTAGTGAATTTTCTGAGTTACTAAACATTCTTAGGCTTCACAAATTCATATGATTGTTTGATTCAAGAGAGTGAAACATCATTGTTCATCAAAGCATAAGGAAAGGAATGCATTGAGTTAGTAATCTGTCAATCAACCTGTTGAATCATTCATATGCATGAATTCTTGGATTATCAGGTGATATCTTTCCTTATTCTTTGAAGGTGTAAAACTGTTGTTTGAATTTTTGTAAAGATTAGTCTATTGTATGACCATCGATTATTTTGTTCTTCGTGCCTTTAGAAAACAAATCATGATCATTGTAATCGATTACATATCGGATTAATCGATTACTTAGGCTTTTTATGAAAGATAGAATAGTTTTACAATAGACTAATCTTTACAGAAATTCAAAGAACAGTTTTACACCTTCAAAGAATAAGGAAAGATATCACCTAATAATCCAAGATGCATGCACATGAATGATTCAACAGATTGAATGACAGATTACCAACTCAATGCATTCCTTTCCTTATGCTTTGAATGAACAATGAAGCTTCACCTTCTTGATTCAAAAAACCATGCAAATTTGTGAAGCCTCAATGTGTTTAGAAACTCAGAATTGTTACTAATGAAGGCTCAGAATGTTTGTGGATGCTTACACTTCGTAATTCTCAAAATACTCAAAAGTCACAAACCTCAGCTTGAGAGGTTCTATTTATAACAGCTTTTTAACTGAAAATAATCGATTAAACACGCTCCAGTAATCGATTATTTCGTATATGTAATCGATTAAATCAAGATAGTAATTGATTAAAATGTTTAAGATATGAACTGAGTTTCAAGAACGAACCATTTAATCGATTATTCCGATACGTAATCGATTAAGACAGAGGCACAAGTTTTTCAAAATAAATCATGTAATCGATTAAAACGATATGTAATCGATTAAGATGATCTTGATGCATTCTGGGTTTTGACAAAGAACAATATAATCGACTATTCCATGAAGTAATCGATTAAACCAGTCAGTATGTTTTTCTAAATGCACTTTGTAATCGATTATCACGATGTGTAATCGATTAAGTCAGTAGGCCATGTTTTCCTAAGCATGCATGTAATCGATTACCAATTTCTGTAATCGATTAAGCCAGAGAGTTCTATTTCTCATAAAAAGCCTAAGTAATCGATTAATCCGATATGTAATTGATTACAATGTTCTTGCTTTGTTTTCTAAAAGGCACGAAGAACAAAATAATCGATGTCACTAGCCTTGTAATCGATTAATGTAGTAAGGTTTCATTTTTCCAAAAAATTTACTTTTTAAATGCCTTACTTATGACTTGCCTTTAATTAATCGTTTTAATCTAACAATCCTAGATGAATGAATAATGCATGATATGCACAATTGGATTATCAGATCATACACTTGAGCCTTTGATCTCTGTTCATTGATGTCTGGCTTCACTTGAATCAACAATACCCATGGGGTGCATGATTGGTCATCCTTGCGGGGAAGGATTTGTTCATGGCCATGATCATGCATTGATGGTGTCCATGGTTGTCATTATGTGGTGTGGATATACATGGATACCCATGGGGGTGTATGACTGGTCATCCTTGTGGGGAAGGATTTGTTCCTAGCCATGGTCATACATTGATGGTGTCAGCTCCAAATTTTGGTAAGTACACAAATCAAATTCAAATTATAGTAATTGCATAATAGAATTCGCAAAACTTCAAATTGCACAACCCCTCAGATATTCATCCATTGGCAACCGTCGTGGCTTCCACAATCAACATCTTCCTCTTACTCGTTAGAGTGGAAACCACCTTTGACGAGCCTCTCAAAAAAGCCATTATTGCCTCCACTGAAACACAACCAAGAGCAAAAACTCAACCACAGGTTTCGAATCTCGGGAAGTTTCTCAAAACAAAGAAAAAAATGAATAGAAACAAACACCAAGCCAAATCTTGAAGCTTGATCCTTATTCATTGATGCTTGGCTTCACTTGAATCAACAATCTCCCCCTTTTTGGCTTTAAACATGCCAAATCTTCAATTTGATTAAGTACAGATACTTGGGGATCAATTTGAAAAGCTATTTGTTGAACAAGCTTTTATAAACTTGAAAGATTTCAATACCTTGCCAAGAACCAAGTGTTAAAGCACATGGGATACATGATTTATTCAATTAAGCATTATACCAATTGATTGATTTCCTTTTTATACCATTACTCCCCCTAAATTTCAGCATATATTTAGATCAAATTTTTGGCAAAAAGTTGAACCAAAAACAAGGGCAAACAGAGTGCTTTTGAACTCACTCCCCCTTAATCAATTCTCCCCCTATTTGGCTTGTTAAAAGTCAAAAATAAGATTGGCACAGCGGATTTAATACTGGAATAGCATAATTCATTGATATGAAAGCATAGAGGACAATACATAAAGGAAATTTAAACCAAAATATAAAAGAAAACATAACATAACATAGTTCATTAAACCAGAAAATAATCCAAACATAAACTAAGAAAACTAACAATCCTAGAATTCAGCAGAGGCTTGATCATTCATGTTAGTCTCAATAGCATCCAATCTCTCTCTAATATCTTCTAAGGCTTCATGGGTTTCAGCCTTGAAGTCTTCTTGAAGCTTCAACATGGAGTCCATCTTTTGAATCATCAGTGATTCAAAATCAGAGAAGACTTGCTGTGCAGGCTGTTGTTGTGGTTGATCTTGTTCCTCTTCAGAATCAGCAGCCATCCCTCCTTGTTGTACAGCTCCAATCTGGGCAGCCATCACCTAACCATTGGGTGTCTTCCTCATGCCCATCTTTGTCAAGTGTTTCTCCTTAATTTGGCTATTATAGGAGAGGGTGTTGTCTATCACCTCATTTTCAACATCTATGTTGAAATGATTAATAAGCCTAGATACAAAAACTAGATAAGGAAATGGATAATTAACCAACCTTTTTGATTTCAACATGATTTCTTCAAAAATCAGAGGCCAATTCATAGGAATATGGTGCTTTAGCCCATAAACCAACTGAAGGTCTTCATCAGTTGCTCGGGCATGGTTTGTACCCCTTGGAGTGATGATGTAGGTGATAAGGTAATGAAGCATCCTATCTTCTGTAGTCATTGGCCCAGTGCCAAGCCTAGTCCTAAGCCTCATATGTGGATCATGAAGCATACTTCTATATGTGTCCATTTTGCTGTAGCCCTCAGGTTCTTCATCAAATCTTCGGGCTCCCTCACAGACTACCCCACCAACTGTTTCCCATAATATGTCAGGGGTTATGTGCATGGTTACCCCTTTCACTTTTGATCTCATATCACCTTGCATTGAACCCTTCAAGCAGGTGTAAAACACTCTAACAAGATCAGGGTAGAAAGTACCCTTCATCTCTAGAAACCTCCTAAGGCTTTGAGACTCAAGATAGGCTGGGAATTAGAATCCTTGCCTAATAAACCAGTCAAGCTCAATGTACTTAGGGGTTGCCACAAGTTTAGTGGCATTGAATTGGAGATAATTCATTTTATCTGTCTCAGAAGAGAACCATATATCTAATCTATTGGCTGGTTGAGGGACAGGGGGTTGAGGTTGAGAAGATGATTCTCCATGCTTTCTTTTGGGCTTCCTAATCCTTTTAGAAGATGGCTCGGACATGGTGTTTAGTGAGAGTAGACCACAGACAAGACACAGAGGAAAATGCAGAAAATTTTGCAGAAAAGAAGAAGAGAGTTTAGACAAGGTGCAGATTTTCTAAGCTTGTAATCGTCTATATATAGGCACAATTCAGGCTTTCAATGTCCATAATTTAAAAAATATAGCTGTTGTGGACGGTTTAATGGCATCGGGTGTTGTTTTAAAACGGATTGGGCAATTTAATTAACTCATAAAAACTGTCAGAATTCAGACAACAGCATGAATAATCGATTATTTCGTAATGTAATCAATTATTCCAGTTCAATTAGGCTTCCTGTTAAACAAATGGTAATCGATTATTTCAATCTTGATCAGAGGTTGAAGATGACCTATAATCGATTCTTTGCTTAAGTAATCGATTATTTTACAGCTTGAATCAGTTATCCAAGTATCAGGGCCATAGGTAATCGATTATCCCGAGTGGTAATCGATTATTATAGAGTGAGCATCAATTCAATATAAATGGTAATCGATTACGGCTCATAAGTAATCGATTATTACAGTGAGACATGTTTTTAGTTCTAAAATTTTGAGTAATGTAATCGATTATCCCGATGTGTAATCGATTATTCCAGAGATAAACAATTTCTGAAAATGTGAAGAATAATCGATTACCATTGGTGTGTAATCGATTACATGAGTACAAATTTTGTTCCAGACTTAAGTTTTAATGATTTTAATCGATTAACCAGTGGTGTAATCGATTACTACAGAGAAACTATCAGAAACAGAGCATCTTGGCAGCTTTTTGACATTGATACAAAGCATTTAATTCCATACAGGCTTTCACATATCATATACAGCATATACAAAACAAGCTAGATAATGTTGCTTTCATCAAGGATCCCTAGCATGTTTCTAAGTGTATAAAATCTATCTCTAGATAATAGTTTTGTGAATATATCAGCTAATTGATGATTGGTGTCAATGAAGTCTACCTTTATGTTACCTTTTTGAACCTGATCCCTGAGGAAATGATGTCTTATCTCAATATGCTTTGTTCTTGAATGCATTATTGGATTCTTTGATATGTTGATAGCACTTGTATTGTCACTTAGCAAAGGAATAACATTCAGTTCTACTCCATAGTCAAGCATTTGTTGTTTAAGCCACAAGCTTTGAGCACAACAACTTCCAGCTGAAATGTATTCCGCTTCTACAGTAGATAATGCCACACATGACTGCTTCTTGCAATGCCATGAGATCAATGAGCTTTCTAGCATATGACAAGTGCCACTTGTGCTTTTCCTATCTAATTTGCAACCTACGAAATCAGAATCAGAATAACCAATAATATTTAAAGAAGCACCTTTTGGATACCAAAGACCAACTTTTGGTGTAGCTTTGAGATATTTCAGAATTCTCTTGACAGCTATAAGGTGTGATTCTTTAGGATTAGCTTGATATCTAGCACACAAACAAACATTGAGCATTATTATATCAGGTCTGCTAGCTGTCAAGTACAACAATGATCCAATCATTCCTCTGTACTTTGACTCATCAACTTTCTTCCTACTTTCATCTGAATCAAGATATGTTGATGTAGCCATGAGAGTTGCAGCATCCTTGCTCTTGTCCATTTCAAATTTCTTAATGATTTCCAGACAGTATTTGGATTGGTTAAGAAAGGTTCCATTCTTCATTTGCTTTACTTGAAGTCCAAGGAAGAATGTAAGTTCACCCATCATTGACATTTCAAATTCTTTCTGCATAGCTGATGAAAAATCCTTGCACAACTTGTGGTTAGTAGA
>PYAF01003191.1:31246-70004 GCA_007407185.1 Glycine tomentella
ATCTCTCCTAGATTCGTAAATCCTAGATAACTAGCGATTTCACTCTTTAATTCGATCGAGAACCCTAAACCTTTAGCGATTCTGTCAAACTAAGCATTTAGAGAATAAATCATAAGAGGTTCCTGTTATTAATTGTTCAGAGAATAAGTCTTTCCTAGATTAGCTAATCCCTAATTCCTTAGTGAATTAACCCTTTAACTTGAATCGAAAACCTAATTCCTTAGTGAAATCTATCAGTTCAAGCATTCAAAAGAACATATCATGGGCTCTGCAACCACGCATCCCTATTCCTAGGTGATGAACAACTATTATTCTAAACGGTTCAGAAATTAGAATCTCAACGTTCCCATTGCGAATCCTAACCCTATGTACTTAATTGAAGTGATCAATTTCAAATAAGAATAGAAAGAAGTGCAGAATAGAATAAAACAATTACAACATATCATTCAATACCAGTCAAATTACAGAGGAGTTATCATCGGTTCATGGCCTTCCCACAATATAAGGTTTAGCCAGCCATAGGCCTCAAGAACATCAAAGCAGTGATATGATTCATTGTTGTGCAGCCACGCAGTTTGATTCTTGATTTCTAGGGTTTAGATGATGAAGAATGGATGAAAAATGTAGATTCTGGCTATTCTGGATGCCTAGACTCTGTTCAGAGGCTTAATATTTATAGAATCCTTTAATTACAGTAAGAAAGCCCAGGACCTGTGCCAAATTCGAATTAGATATTTTAAATCAGGAAACAAAATCAATATGGCGCGATCCGCGAGCGATCCCGCGCTCACCGCGCGGCTTGTTCGAATGTCTGGCGCTGATCGCGTGACACTCCACGCTAACCGCGTGGAGTGTTCGAGTCAAATGGCTTGCTCTGGTCTTTTGTGGCGCTGTTAGCGCGGCCCTGCGCTACCCGCGTGAGTTGTTCGAGTTGAATGCCCTGGCTTCATGTCCTTGGCGCTGGTGGCGCGACTCTGGTGCAGATCGCGCCATTCTTGCCGCTACTTTACGCTGATCGCGTGGGATCTTCGAGACTGAGGCCTTCTATCTCTCACTTAGCGTGATTCACGCTGATTCCCGTGCTAACGGCGCGAGACTTGAAAATTGGTTTTCTTCTTTTTCTTTGCTTTGAACTCCTCTTTTGGCCTGAAAATGCTCAAACAGTATTGAATTGAATTAAAAACAATAAAATAATAAACTTAACTAATTCTAAACTATTTTCCTAATTATTAATCTAAAATATACCCTAAAACTAGCCTAAAACTAGGATGTGTTTGCAACACATCACCTGGGTGAGTCAAGGCGGTGATAAATACGTACAGCAGCCTCTAGATCATGAAAACAGAGCTTCTTCTTCCTCCAAACAGCCACCTTACCTCCCACCATCATCCTCCACCACCTATGACCACGATGACTACCACGGGCCACCGTTGCTTGCCACGAGATCACCACATGGAGAGGAACCCTTTAATTGGAGCAGAATCTTCAAAACTCAACTTGAGGATTCGTTAGAAAATGGAGCCTCCAATCCTCCTTTCTTGGTTTCTTTGAGGTAACCATGGTTTCCTTGTCTTCTTGTAGATAGTTTGAAGCCTCTCTTGATATCTCTTATGATTCAGGTACTGTTATTGGCTGTTTATATACTTCCTTTGAAAACCCTTTGAAAATGAGATGTTGTAAAAGTCTTGAAAATATAATGAACACTTATGCAAATAACCAAGAGGGGGGGTGAATTGGTTTTTCCTCAGAGTTTTTAAAATTTCCTTTCAAAAATGTTACAGCGAAAGACTTTCAAGAAGGATTGTATCTTTAAAAACAATTAAGAAAAAAATTTTCTTCACCTTCACCAATCAAATCTCTCTTGTGCTGTGACCAAGCTTGTGATATGAACAAAAACTAATACTTCAAGAATATTATGAACATAAATAGAAATATTCAAACACACAAGATTTATACTGGTTCACCTCTCAACCCCGGAGGCTACATCCAGTTTTCTTCTAACCAAACCTTGTCAGAGTTCCACTATAACAAATATAAGTTATTTACAAGCTTACAATGATCTCTTTTACCCTCCCTAGGCAAAATTCAAAATCTAAACCTATAGACTTTTCAAAAGATCAAGAACCAGAGATCCCCTCTCTGTTCTACCCTCTAGAAATCCTTCTAGAAAAAGCTTTAAAGATTACAATTTGTTATAAGAACATTCAACACAAATACAACACAAATATCAAACAAAAATAACCAAGCTTATAGTTCAAGAAAGATATCACCTCATAATCCTCAGTAAATTCAATGAAATGAATGATCTAACCAAACTCAGAATGTACGTAAATACTCTTTCTTGATGACTTCTTTAACCAGAAAGCTTGAACAACTCTTCACATCATGTGAATAATGACTAACAAATCATGTAAAACTCCATGACTCTTAGCATCTTTGATTTTCTCTTCTCTTTTTTTCTTTTGTGATTTAAGAACCCTAGAAAGTATTTTTCTCAAGGCTTGTACGAATATTTCACAAAATACTTAATATTCAAACTCAGTGCAAGCTGTTCTATTTATAAAAAAAATAGACTTAACTAACTGTAATCGATTATTTTAGCTGATGTAATTGATTATTTTAACCAGATAATTGATTAAAGTGTTCATCAGGAACCTGGAAAAATGTCAAGAACAAAATAATCGATTAAGTCATCTTGTAATCGATTATTCCTGATGACCTGAGTTTTCTAATACACATGTGTAATCGATTAAATTCTCAAATAATCGATTATCACAGACAATGTTAAAAACACATCAATGCATATTTAATCAATTACGAATATTGGTAATCGATTAAACTAGATGAAAATGAATTTGTAAAATATGCAGGGACTTAGATAATCGATTATTTCGTGAAGTAATCGATTATCATAGAGCACGTCTATTTCAGGGTTAAGCACATTTAATCGATTATGAATCATGGTAATCAATTAAAATGTTCATAAGGCAATATGCAGATCCATTCATATGCATTTCGATTAAACTAGATGAAAATGCATTTGTAAAATATGCAGGGACTCAGATAATCGATTATTCCGTGAAGTAATCGATTATCACAGAGCACGTCTATTTCAGTGTTAAGCACATTTAATCGATTATGAATCAATGGTAATCAATTAAAATGTTCATAAGGCAATATGCAGATCCATTCATATGCATTTAATCAATTCTATCATATATGTAATCGATTAAAATAGTGAAATACAGTTTTTATAAAAATCTAATTGCCTTTATGACTTTACATCTAAATACTTATTACCATATTGTTAAATATGATTAAATGTATGTATGAATGCATGAACTAATCAAGATTGGTGAGGATGTAAAACATCAATTGAGTGGGCATGTAAAACATCAAAACTTGCATTCTTCATTCTCCTTGATTCCATATCTTCATCTTCCTCATAGCTAACAAGTCTCCTTTTTATGAAACTAATGTCATTTCTGTGATCCTTGTTGAACCCTGGTCATATTGGTGTGATCGGAATTTCAAAATGATGTCTTTTGATGTGGACTCCCAAAACACCATTTTAGCCCCTTTTTAAATTTGAGTGGGTATTTGACCCCGAATGCTAATGTTAGCCTTGTTTTTGAAATCTATACTAAATTATCTTCAATTTGATATATAGAGCTCTGTGTTTGGGCCAAAGCACGTGAACTTGAGAGGTCCCAAAATGACGTTTCAAGGAGTTAACAGAGGGATATGGATAGGTCAGGGGAGTTTATTTATTTGGTTATAGTTTTGGTACCATAGTTGGGGTCAGGGAGTCCAACTATGAGGATATATGTCTGTCCTTGTTGTGTGTTGATTTTTCAAGAAAAACTAAGTTTTTAACTAATGGGATGCGATGTATTTAAGAGTGATGTGTGTTTGTTCCTATGTGTGTGCTCATTTTCAAGGCAAATGATGTTTTTAACTAATGGGATGCGATGAATTTGCTTGTTGATCGATAAAACTGTGAATGATGTTGTTTTAATGATTGGATTTTTGGGAAAAGTCTTAATTACAGAGGAGACTCTACCCAAAATTTTATAATGTGTTCTTCTATTTAATTCTTTACTAACTTTTTTTTTAAATGGGCATAAGAATTTGTTTTCTATACTATAGTCCTCTTTAATTTGGAGTTTTCCTAAAATACCAGTCTCGTGGTAATGAGGATTGTGGATGGATGAGGTGATATTGATGTCATTGATAATGTTGAAATGAGATGTTATTGATGTGTTGGTGATGATTGAATGAGACAATGATGATGTGTTTAATGATGTATAAATGATATAATGATGATGTGATTTATGATGTTTAAATGAGATGATGATGAAATGGATGTTGATAATGTCATTGATGAGAGATAATGTTGATATAGTTGATGATGTTGAATATTGATGTTTATGAGGATAATGTTGAAATAAGATGAATTTGATATATATGATGATAATATCGAGATGAGGTGATGTGTATGTACACTGATACCCATGGGGTGCATGATTGGTCATCCTTGCAGGGAAGGATTTGTTCCTGGCCATGATCATTCATTGATGGTGCCCATGGTTGTCATTATGTGATGTGGATATTGAAAATAATAGGAATACTTCACAATAACCAAGAGGGGGGTGACTTGGTTAAAACCTTGATATTTTAAAATCAAATTCAAATTAGAGTTTCAGGATCTTTATCACTTTCAAAACCAAGAAATCAAATGTCTCAGCCCAAGAATTCAATAAATCAAAACTGAACTTGTTGAACAATGAATGTGAATCAAAGAATTAAAGATCAATGAATTAGATGAGAATAGTGATATAGAATGAATACACAAGCAATTTATACTTGTTCACTTCAAAACGTGAAGCTACATCCAGTTTCTTCCAACCAACACTAGGTTAGAGTTCCACTATTATAAAATTTCAGTTCTTACAAGCAATTACAACATCTCCCCTTTATCAACCCTAGATAAAGATCAGAAATCTAAAATACTATTAGATTCTAAGAGACAAAGAACCAGAGAACACTACTCTGTTCTTTACACTAGAGAACCCTTCTCTAGATACAAGCAAGAACCCACTTTACAATAGCAATCTTACACAAAAATTCAAAACGCAATTTACACAGAACAATTAAGGAGAGAGATAACCTGATGATCCAATGAATGAATGCATATGAATTACCAAATCAGGTTGAGAAGAAATCAAACTCAGAACATACTTCTCCCTAATCTTGAAGAAAACAATCTTGCTCAAGAATCACTCAAAGACCCATTGATGTTTTGAATGAAGCAAGAAGTAAAAAACACTTAGAAAATCACTTAGGAATTGCTTGAGAGGCTTGTGTATACTCAGAAATACGAATGATCAAGTTGTGAAATAAGCTCAGCCTCCAATCCTATTTATAACAGATTTTGTAACTAACTTTAATCGATTAAACGCGCCTAATAATCGATTATTTTTCTTATGTAATCGATTAAAATAACTCTGAAATCGATTAAATCATTCAAGAATGTTTCTAGGATGTTCTAACTAGCAAAATAATCGATTATCCCGATGTGTAATCAATTAAAATAGAAGTTTTAAAAGTTACAAAATACACTAAGTAATTGATTAAAATATTTTGTAATCGATTAAAGTAGAAAACGTATATTTTCAAATTGAATGTGTAATCGATTACAAACCTTGGTAATCGATTAAATCAGCAAAGTGATTTTTCATATATAGCTTAAGTAATCGATTACAATCTGTGGTAATCGACTATCACAACAAGGCTTAAAAACATGATTAAGTATGTAATTGATTATGATCCTTAAGTAATCAATTAAATTCATTAACAAAGCAGTTTTGTTTCAAACAGGTATCAAATAATCGATTATCCCAATAGGTAATCGATCACAATGTTCATAAAATATTTTCCAGATTGAATAAAGAACATATTAATCGATTATTACCTAAAGTAATCGATTAATTTAGTAAAACTTAGCATTTTTCCAAAAACCTTTCACTTAGATTGAAACCTTAATCAAATTATACAATCTTTGTTATGTTATTTGAAAACCATTGAATTAAATGAATGAATTAATGAGTGCAAAACATGCATCACCAGATTAACCTTTCTCTTACTCTTGAAACAATTATAACTTCAAGGCATCCAAGCATGTTGAAAGCTCAAAACCAAACTTGAATCAAATGCTTCCAATCTTCATGATGCTCCCCCTATATCCAACAGATATACATGGATGCCCATGGGGGTGTATGACTGGTCATTCTTGTGGGGAAGGATTTGTTCCTAGCCATGGTCATACATTGATGGTGCCATGGTTGTATGCTGCGTATATGCACGTGGGGTGCAGTGACCGGTTGGTTATCCTTGCGGGGAAGGATTTGTTCCTAGACACAGTCATTGCATCGGTGAGCCCACATTGGTGTGTTATGTATGTACATGGGGGGTTATGACTGTTCATACTTGTGGGGAAGGATTTGTTCCTAGCCATGATCATACATTGATGATGCCCATGTTTCATACTTCATGTGCATGGATGAAAATAGAATGAAGGCACGTGCGTACCTGTCGATTTTAGTGGGATGAGAACGCAGGTACTAAGGGATCATCAGGTTTAGAATTCCCTAGCGACTCTGGCTGATCATTGGGTGGGGGAATGACCAGTGCCCGACAGGGTGGCCCTGATAGGCGGTGAATCATTTTTCTTGTGAGAGGCTATTTCCAGGATATGGTACCACATTACATGCTGATAGATGAGTCAGGTGCATGCATCATTCTGAGTATGATTGTTGAGTTGTGAAACGAACTAGATGACTGGTTTGTCAGGTGTGTATTGGACTGATGGATTTTTTATAATGATTGTGGTTGTTAATGTTGTTTCCTTTCCAATTGTTGTTATCCGATGCTTGTTGGTTTTATATAATAAACTCACCCTTGCTTTTGTTGTACTGTGTGGTTGGTACCTGTGATGATCACGAACCTTCGTTTGTGTGAGCAGATGAGCAGCATTAGGTGACTCTGGAGAGATATTCTTTTTGGTTGGAGCTGTCGAACCGACGTGATAATGTTGGAACTCTTTTGGAAAGGAGTTGTGTTTTTGGTTAATCAACTCTTTCTTAGTTAGTCCCTTGATTGTTTTTGTTGATCATGTAATTCTAGATGTAAATATTTGTAAATACAACTAGATTAAGTTTTCACATGTGAATCATATGTACTTGTATAATTCATATATACATGTGTATTCAATTATGTACTTGTATTAGGTGTAGGATAATTGTTTTAGTGCGAAAAATTTACTACCCTTTTTATAATCAAATTAATGGAGTTTGCATTAAAAATTGAAATTACACATTTAGAGTTAGTGATATCGTAGCGACAAGGCGGGTCGTTACAATAACACAGCCCCAAGTGCATAATTAGAGGCATCACAAATGAGCTCAAAGGGAAGTTCCCAATCTGGTGGCTGCATGATGGGAGAGGTAGTAAGCTTCTTCCTCAATTCCTCAAATGTCTCTTTGCAAGGCTGGTCAAATATAAAGTCTACGTCCTTCTGGAGAAGCTTGGACAATGGCAGTGCAATCTTGTTGAAATCCTGGATGAATCTCCTATAAAAACCTGCATGTCCAAGAAAAGAACGCACTTCGCGCACAGAAGCAGAGTAAGGTAGAGAAGTAATAACAGAAATATTGGCCCTATCGACCTCAATACCTCTACCAGAGACCAAATTCCCTAAGACTATACGTTTGTAAAATGACATTTCTCAAAGTTAGGAACAAGGTTAGTCCCAATACATCGGTCAAGAACTCTAGAGAGACTATCTAAACATGCATCAAAAGAGGAACCGTAAATAGTGAAATATCCATAAACACCTCCATGCAACTCTAATAAATCAGAAAAGACACTCACCATGCACTTTTGGAAGGTAGCAGGTGTGTTGCATAGGCCAAAAGGCATCCTAGTGTAGGAAAATGTGCCAAATGGACAGATGAATGTGGTCTTGTGTTGGTCCTCCGGTGCAATATGAATCTGCATGTAACCTAAAAAACCATCAAGAAATCAATAATGTGATTTACCTGCCAACCTCTGTAGAACTTGCTCAATGAAGGGGAGGGGAGAGGGAAATGGTCCTTGTGAGTTTCCTAGTTAAGTCTCCTGTAGTCAATGCAAACTCGCCAACTGTTGGCTACTCTAGCCAGAATCAACTATCTTGGTTTGTCACAACAGTCATACCCGACTTCTTAGGAACCACTTGGACAGGTGAAACCCAAGTGCTATTTGAAATGGGATAGATGATCCCTACAGTTAGTAACTTCATCACTTCCTTCTTCACCACATCAAGAATAGTGGGATTCAGCCTCCTCTGTGGTTACCTCACCGGCCTAGAATCATCCTCCAAGAGTATTTGATGCATGAAAATGGAAGGATTGATTCTAGGAAGGTCAGCAAGTGTCCATCCAATGACTTTTTTGTGGCCTCTCAAAACATGCATCAACTTTTCTTCATGCTCAAGTGACAGGATACTAGAAATGATGACTGGAATCTTATGAGCATCATCTAAATATGCATATTTAAGGTGTTCAGGTAGTGACTTTAGCTCTAAGGAAGGTGGCTAAATGGTGGAAGGCAAGGAAAGATTGGTGGCTGAGGGAAGGGTGATAGGAGAATCAACAGTTGTACCTGTATTTGCAACACAATCAGAGTGAAGCACAGAGGAAATCTTCGCACAAATACTACACACAACAGTAGAATCATCATAGGTACAATTACAAGAACCAAGATAAAAATCAGAAAATTCAAAAAGTAAATCTACACTATCTCCTACAACATCAATGATATCAACAAGAAAGACAGAATGCTCATCTACAGGATGTCTCATGGCCTAAAAAATGTTAAACTGGACAATGTCATCACTAAACTCCATGGAAAGAGTTCCTGCATGCACATCAATTTTGGTCCTAGCTGTCATGAAGAATGGTCTCCCTAGGATTAATGTGGAACCATGGCTGGAAGACTCATTCTCCATATCCAAAATGTAAAAATCTACAGGAAAAATCAAATCATTAACTCACACCAGCACATCTTCAATAAGTCCAAGTGGAAGTGCAACACTCCTGTTGGCTAAGTGAATGACAACACTAGTGTGTTTCAAATCACCAAGATGCAGTGATCTATAAACTGATGTGGGCATGTCATTAATTAAGGCTCCAAGGTCAAGCATGACATCTGTAAAAGTACAATCTCCAATGGTGCAAGGGACAGTGAAAGTGCCAGGATCTTTGCACTTCTGTGGCAAGGTGGATAATGGGGTGGCAGCAACAGTTTTGCCTTGTATAACTGTAGAAACATTTCTGCCCATCTTTACTTGCTCATTTCCCTTCAGCTTCCTCTTGTGGGTGCACAAATCCTTCAAGAACTTTGCATATTTTGGAATCTGTTTGATGGCATCCAAGAGGGGAATGTTGACTTCCACCCTCCTCAAAGTCTCAAGCAGATCAGAATCAAGCTCCAATTTCTTTGGAATGGATCTAGAAGGAAAAGGTAGAGGAATTTGTTTGGGTGCAGAATCTATTTTGGCACGATCATCAATTTTTTTACCAACATTTGTTGAATTTGGAAGCTCTATGCCACTCCTCAAGGTAATAGCACTCACATTCTTTGGATTAATTACTGGTTGTGTTGGAATGTTGCCAGAACCTTGCTGCTGCATCTAGTTGATTGTTGTAGCTAACTGTCCAATCCGAGTCTGCAGGTCTTGGATGGTGGCACTAACATTTTTTTGAAATTGAATATTGTTGGTTGCCATTTGCTTCATCAGGTCCTCCAAGGAAGGTCCAGAACTGCTCTGCATAGGTTGTGTAAGTGTAGATGTAGGCTGCTGGAATTTTGGCTGTTGTCTGAATGGGGGAGGTTGGTATTTGCTGTTGGAGGGTTGATATTGTTAGATACAACGGGAGTTGGAAGAAAGAGTTGCAAGCAATCAAAGCAAGGCTAAAGTAATTGGCTTGAAGTTTTAGCTTTTTACATGCCCAATCATTTTGATGGCATTTGTAATTTGTCTAAGTGGTTCAAGTACATAGCCTAGTGATCCTTGCATTACATAATTCAATAACATGCATTCATATGTAGAGTATAAGATTAAATGCTTGTATTTTTTCAAAGAAAACCTCATGGCTTAAAGTTTTGGAAAAAATCAGTTTATGCACTACTTTAATCGATTACAATTACTATGTAATTTCTGCCTTAATCGATTACAGTAAGGCATAATTGATTACAAAGGTTTGTTTTCAGTCTGAGCTTATCTGTGTTAATCGATTACATGACGTATTAATCTATTAAATTGTTAGTGAAAGATTTCCAGAAAGCTCAAGAACATATTAATCGATTATCTGGTTGATTTAATCAATTACATATGTCAAAATAATCGATTACCTGAATGGATTAATCGATTACAGTTAGTTAAATCAGTTTTTTATATAAAGAACTGATGGGTCTGCACTTCATAAGTTTTGTGAATTTTTCAAAGAGCGAAAATTCACTCTGAGTCAGAGTCTTAACCAAAAGTTCCAAGTGCTTTCTAAAGATCTAGAAATTGATTTGAGAGAAACACATCTTGTGAAAAAGATTAATAAGTGATTGATTTTGAAGATGATGTGTTTGTGAGAAAAGAGATTTCAAGAAAGATTTGTCTATGCATTAACATTCATTCAACCTGGTTGATTGGTGGTAACTTCAAACGTTCATTTAATCACCTGTTAAGGATCTCAGGTTGTGTAATTCTTGATCTCTTTCCTTTAGAATTTATGTGTTAGAATTCTATGTTGTGTATCATTTTAGTTCTTTCAAGCTATCTTGTGTAGGGTTCTCAAGGGGAAAGATCTGAGTTGGTTTCTCAGGATCTTTGTGATTTGTATTCTAATAGTGTTTTAGAATTCAGAATCTTTGTCTAGGGTTGATAGAGATTGTCACTTGTTGTGCTTGTGAAAGAATAATTTGATATAGTGAAAACTCTAACCTAGTGTTGGTTGGAAGACACTGGATGTAGCCTCAAGTTTGTGAGGTGAACCAGTATAAATTGCTATGTTTTGTGTTCTTTATCTGTGTTTCTTTCATTGCTAGTATTTGGAAATCAATATACAATCAACAAGAAGCATTTCGGTCATTACAAGCATTCCAAGGTTATTATAGATTGAAAGAAAACTTTGTTTTTGATAAAGGGTAATTGAGTGATACGATCAAAGTTTAATTCCGCAAATTGTTTTAAAGAAAAGTTTTTAAACACTATTTTAACCAATTCACCCCCCTCTTGGTTATTTGAAGTGTGTTCATTGTATTTTCAGATATTGCTGCTTTTGAGGTCTGAATGGTTGTTGTCGTGGACTAGGACATACCTCAAATTCGGGTAATCTCTTCAACCAGGATTGTGTTGGAGTAAGGATTATATTGTTGTTGAGGTCTAAATGGTTGTCCAGAATGTATGACAGAAACTTTAGCAGCTTGTTCTGTTTCTTGAAGAGTAGGACATGATTCTGTTGGATGACCAGGTTCACAGCAGATACCACACAGCCTTGGTTGATTGGCTGCCATCACATTTGGTTATTTACCAATGGCAAGTTGTCTCACAAGGGATGTCAATTCTGTCAACTTATTCTCCAACCTCTGGTTATCAGCAACCATAGAAACAGAAACTTCATTTGCAGCCACCTTGGATATTGCAGCTCCTTTAGTACCAAATTGCTGATAATTGACCGCCATGTTAAAAACCAACTGTCTTGCAGCAAGAGGAGTCTTGTCCATCAAAGTGCCTCAACTGGCTGCATCTATCATACTCCTATCCATCAACATCAACCCTTCATAAAAATATTGGATTAATAATTGCCCACTGATTTGATGGTGAGGACAGGTAGCACACAACTTGTTGAATCTCTCCCAGTACTCATATAATGTCTCTCCAGCTAGCTGTCTTATACCACAAATTTCTTTCTGGATGGATGCTGTTCTGGATGTAGGGAAGAATTTCTCCAAAAATCTTTTCTTCATATGTGTCCAAGTGTTGATAGGATCTGGTTGAAGGTACAACCAGTCCTTGGCCACACCATCCAGAGAGAATGGAAATGCCTTCATCTTGATATAATCCTCATGAATGTCATGTGGTCATATGGTGGAACACATTACATGAAACTCTTTAAGATGTTTATGTGGATATTCACCTGCAAGACCATGAAACTTTGGAAGCAAAATGGATTAGTCCAGATTTTAGCTCATAACTAACCTCTGTCTCAAGATATTGAATACACCAAGGTTGATAAACAACATCAGGTGTAGCCAATTCCTTAAGAGTTCGATTATTGTCAGCCATTATATCAACAACAATTTCAGAATCAGAATGTTCAAAATCAGAAACATAAGGTTCAGAAATAGAATGCTCAAAATACACTATAATACTATCTAAAACTACACTTCTATTATCTCTGCTCAAATTGTGAAATGTCCTATATGTCTCAGGATCATATGAATGCAAGTCACTTGGTTTGGACCTAGTCATGCATAGTTCAACTACTCTACTAGAATATCATTCACAATATTTGCTAAATCAATATAAAAAATGAAAAATTGACCCAATTTTTTTAAAAAAATTCAGAAACACCACAATAAATGTCTAAAAATTATTTTTGATTTTGGAATTTTTTTATTTTTTTTATTTCATTTTTTTAATTCAAAAAACACCACGATAAATGACTAATTTTTTTTGAGTTTTGAATTTTTTTATATCTAGGTATATTTATCTGCTTCTATCTTTATCTATCTTCTATCTATTACCTAGAAACAAATTTTTGAATTTTTGAATTTTTTAATCTATATTTATCTATATCTATTTTCTTCTATCTTATCTATCTTCTATCTATTATCTAGAAGCAAATTTTTGAATTTTGAATTTTTGAATTTTTTTTTATCTATATCCATCTTATTCTATCTATACGTATCTTCTATCTATTATCTAGAAACAAATTTTTGAATTTTGATTTTTTTTTATCTATATCTATCTTCTATCTATTATCTAGAAACAAATTTTTGAATTTTTGAATTTTTTGTTATCTATTTCTCTCTATATTTATCTATTTTTATCTATTATCTAGAAACATAATTTTGAATTTTTTAATTTTTTTTGTAGACAGATGGAATTATACTATACTAATATCAATTGTACCTATACTATTATCTAATTATGAGTGGATTAAAGTTGACACAAAATGAACCGTGTCCCCGACAATAACACCATTTTTTATAGCGACTATCGAATCGCTACAAAACAATTAGAAACTACTCTAATTTTGTAGCACAAGATTAACCTATGTCGACTCAAGACACGATCAATTTGTTTCCAACTTCAATTCACTAATATCTTTGATAAAATTGTAGATCTTTTTCTTATCTTTCCAAGGACTACTCATATGCACCATTTGGACTTCTGTAGAGCTCTCTAGGTCCTTCACAAGGAAGATATGTCAAGTAAGCAAAAAAATCTGAAAATAAGCAACAATTATCAATTAAGCGCACTTGTTTGCCTAAGACAAAAACTGAGTTAGAATGAGAAAATAAAATTCCAATAGAAGTCAAATAAGCTAAGAAGAGTACAAAATATTAAACTAAAAACACTCAATCATACTTATAGAGTGGAGTAGGAGTTGCGGGACCTTGTCTATGAGGATTGTTACAGTGAGTAATAACCCTTGCAGATAATTACTAGCTTGTTGATAATATCTAGTAGACAAGTTGTGGCTTATAGATAATTGCTTATAGATAATCTATATCTTGTAGATAATATGGTGGATTATAGATAATCCAGTGCTTATAAATAATTAAGTACTTGTCACTTGATAAAGGAGGTTACAGCATTATCAATAATATTCAAATACTGGGGTTTTAGAGATAACATGTTTAGCCTAGTAGCCCGACTGCTAAGGGCGAGGTGTCCGTGCTATTGTGTCAATGCTGACATGGAGGGTTGACGTGCATGTTGAGATGCCACATTGCTTGCCACACGTATTTGTGGACCCTAGACAGTACATAAGCCCTCCAAGCTCTGAGCCAGCTTGCGGGCAAAAGATTCTTGTGTCGAGGGAGATTGTCTGATGTCGAGAGTAGGAGCCTTGACAAGTAGGAGGGTTGTGAGTTTCCCGAGCCCATGTGCATGGACAAATATTGTGCAGTGTTGATGGTGATAACCTTGACAGATGTGCGAGTTGCAGGTTTTGTTAGCTGTGAGGAAGATGAAGATATGGAATCAAGAAGAATGAAGATTGCAAGTTTTGATGTTTTACATGCCCACTCAATTGATGGCATTTGTTATTTCTTGCTTAAGCTTGGTTCAAGTGGTTAAAGCTTCATAATCCTCACTAACCTTGATTAATTCATGCATTCATACATACATTTAATCATGTTTAATCATATGGTAATAAGTATTTAGATATAAACTCATAAAGGCAATTGGATTTTTATAAAAATTGTTTATCACTGATTTAATCGATTACATATATGATATAATCGATTAAATGCATGTGTTTCAGACTGCATATTGCCTTATGAACACTTTAATCGATTACCATTGATTTGTAATCGATTAAATGTGCTTAATACTGAAATAGACGTTGTTTGTGATAATCGATTATCTGAGTCTCTGCATATTTTATAAAAGCATTTTCATCTGGTTTAATTGATTACCAGATATTCATAATCGATTAAATATGTATTGATGTATTTTTAACATGGTCTATGTTAATCGATTATTTGGGAATTTAATCGATTACACATGTGTATTAAAAAACTCAGGTCATCTGGAATAATCGATTACAAGATGACTTAATCGATTATTTTGTTCTTGACAAATTTCCAGATTTCTGATAAACACTTTAATCGATTATCTGGTTAAAATAATCGATTACATCAATAAAAATAATTGATTACTTTGACGAAATAATCGATTACAGTTAGTTAAGTCTATTTTTTTTTATAAATAGAACGGCTAGGACTGAGTTTCAAAAACAAGTATTTTGTGAAATATTCATACAAGCCTTGAGAAAAACACTTTCAAGAGTTCTTAAAACACAAAGGCAAAAGGAAGAAGAGAATATCAAAGATGCTAAGTGTCATGGAGTGTTGCATGATATGTTAGTCATTATTCACATGGTGTGAAGAGTTGTTCAAGCTTTTTGGTTAAAGAAGTCATCAAGAAAAAGTTTTTGCATACATTCTCAGTTTGGTTGGATCATTCATTTCATTGAATTTACTGAGGATTAAGAGGTGATATCTTTCTTAAACTTTAAGCTTGGTTATTTTGTTTGATATTTGTGTTGTTTGTGTGTTGAATGTTCATATAACAAATTGTAATCTTTAAAGCTTTTTCTAGAAGGGTTTCTAGAGGGTAGAATAGAGAGGGGATCTTTGGTTCTAGATCTTTTGAAAAGTCTATACGGTATAGATTTTGAATTTTACCTAGGAAGGGTAACAGAGATCATTGTAAGCTTATAAAGAACTTATATTTGTTATAGTGGAACTCTGACCAAGATTTGGTTAGAAGAAAACTGGATGTAACCTTCGAGATTGAGAGGTGAACCAGTATAAATCTTGTGTGATTTGATATTTCTATTTATGTTCATAATATTCTTGAAGTATTAATTTTGTTCATAACACAATATTGGTCACAACACAAGAGAGATTTGATTGGTGAAGAAATTTTTTTTCTTTGTTGTTTTAAAAGATACGATCCTTTTTGAAAGTCTTCCCCTGTTACATTTTCGAAAGGAAATTTTTTAAAACTCTGAGGAAAAACAAATTCACCCCTCTCTTGGTTATTTGCATAAGTGTTCATTATATTTTCAGGTTTGTCAAGCTTGTCAAGCCCCCCCAATTTGGACAACTGTTGTCCGGATTGCTGTTGTTAAGTTGTTCAGGGAGGTCATACTTTTGTTCTACAGGTGAAGTCAAATATGTCAGGTGAGTGGAGCGTCCGTGCTGGACAACTTTGCCCTTTTTTGACCAAGAGAATGCATTGAAGACAAGCGTTTTGTTTGTCTTTTGCTGTAGGTGAGTGCAGTGCACGCACGATACTCTTGCATACGTGTCACTCATGGAGTGGGCACATACTGGAGACGTAGTTCGTGTTAGTATATGGATGTCCTAGAGACAATCTTTTCATTAGATTAGGACGTAGACGTACTTTTCATATTGTCATGAATAAATTATAAGCACTCTTTATCTTGTTTCATATTCTGTCTCGATATCATTATTAATATATGAGTAACTGGATAAAACCCTTGGAATAGAATAGGTATCTCTTGAATATCAGTGATGGGATCACGATCATGAGAATTCAAGGATGGCAGATGTCTACTCCTAAATTTTAAGTTCCTAGTCTAGAGACACTGAGAATGGGGATCAGTGATCTCAGGTAAGACTAACACGACTTATATACTTGTATGCATATACAAGGTAAAGACCTCATGAGCTACAGACATGGAGATGTCTTAGCTAAAGTCGTGGGTGGACCTATAAGGGTATAGCTCGCACTGAACGGACCCACAAAGAGACTCTATGAGGAAATCTCACAAATAGTATCATTAGAGTAATCTCTTATTATTTGGTTGTGTCTTTCCTTAGACCAGAAATTTTCACGTAGACTGTGTTCTAGAAGACATGTTTTGATTGTATACCTCGTTTGCCTAAAACATGGAAACACATAGGTATACCTTTGGGCATGCACGAGTCTAGGGTGACTAGCTGAAGGGATTCGTCAAATCTCTGTGAGAGATTAGGTTATCTGTAAACCGGAGAAATCGGTATGACATTTACAGGACTCGGGAATCTATGCATAGTAAAAGAAATCATGAGATAATGTGCCTTTAGACTCAGTAAAATTGGAGACTCCCTATTTCATATTAAAGCTTACCCTAGACTGCAAGGGATGATACGTTTCCTTACCCTAGGTTTTATGGGAAGGTAACCGAGATGAAACGAAATACATACTAAAACCAAATAGATTTAATAGGATGATCTTGTCATTTACCTAACTAGTTTTGAGGCAACAAAGCATTGCTAGTGTTCTGTGTTGTCATTAAATGGGTAGTGGCCTTGTTGGGCCCAAACTCATTTATGTCAGTAGCTATGTTGGGCCTAATGGGTCACACACTAACACTTGATTGTCATGACATTATAGCATTAAAGGTTTTGGGCCTAATAATGGTTGTTGGCCCTAGAAGGAGTTTGGATACCTATCTTACAAAGGGGTGCATGAATGGAGTTAATAATTTGAATGGATGTGTGTGTACCTCTTCCTCTACAAATGTTGATAAGTATAACTTGCTTCAAAAGGAATTTGATGATTATAAACAAAGTCAAGGAGAAAAGTACATGTTACTTTTATCCAAAAACAGTGATTTAATTGATCTCTTGAGAAAACTTTACAAAGGAAAATGCAAGTTGGCTAAAATGCTGAGTGTGCAAAAGTATGCTGGAGATACTTTTGGTTTGGGGTACAAACATGGCTCAAAATCATTTGGAAAAACAGTATTTGTGCCTCCAAAACAGAAGAATCAAAAGTGGCATAAAAACTCAAGGATCAATCAAAGTGCTGCATTTATAAAACCATCAAAATCTGTCATTTGCAACTATTGTATGGAAAAGGGGCACACATCATACAAATGCTATGCTAGAAGATTCTATGTGCCAAATGGAGATTGCATTTGGATTCCAAAAAGAAAGAAAAATGCTAACCCCTATGAACCCAACCTTAATTGGGTACCTTCCCTTGCATATTGATTTGATTTTTGCAGGTATGTCTAAGAGCTAGATCATCAACATGGTACCTTGACAATGGATGCTCTAGACATATGAGGGAGACATGTCCATGCTTACAAACTTAACACTTAGAGATGGAGGATATGTCACTTATGGGGACAATAATAAAGGCAAGATCATTGGAGAAGGAAACATTGGAGATAGCTTCAAAACAAAGATCAAGAATGTTCTATATGTAGAAGGTTTAAAGCATAATCTCTTGAGCATAAGTCAGCTGTGTGACAAAGGATTTAAAGTCACCTTCAATAAAGACTGCTGCATGATTTGTGATGGAAAAAGTGATGAAGTTCTGCATATAGGTAAAAGGAAAGGTAACATATACATACTTTCAATTGATCATGCATTCTTCCATAACACTTCTTGTCTTGTAAGCAAGATTGATGAATCTTGGCTATGGCATAGAAGGGCTAGTCACATAAACATGCATCACATAAACAAGCTTATTAGAAAAGATTTAGTAATTGGGTTGCCCAAACTCAAGTTTGAGAAGGACAAACTTTGTGATGCTTGTTAAAAGGGAAAACAAACTAAGAACTCTTTTCAAAGTAAAAACATTGTTTCCACCTCTAAACCACTTGAATTACTGCACATTGACTTGTTTGGTCCTTCTAGAATAATGAGTTTAGGTGGCAATTATTATGGGCTTGTAATTGTAGATGATTATTCTAGATTCACTTGGACTCTATTTTTGAAATCCAAAAGTGATGCTTTCCTTGCATTTAGAAAAATGGCTAAGCTTGCACAAAATGAAAAAGGTAGCAAAATTATCTCAATAAGAAGTGATCATGGTGGTGAATTCCAAAATGAACATTTTGAAAAATTCTGTGAAGAGAATGGAATTAACCACAACTTTTCAGCTCCAAGAACACCCCAACAAAATGGTGTTGTGGAGAGGCAAAATAGATCTCTTGAAGAAGGAACAAGAACACTTCTTAATGAGACAAATTTGCCTAAATATTTTTGGGCTGATGCTGTAAGTACAATATGCTACACTTTGAATAGATTACTTATAAGGCCTATTTTAAAGAAAACTCCTTATGAGCTATACAAAGGTAGAAAACCCAACATTTCTCACTTGAGAGTTTTTGGCTGCAAGAGTTTTGTATTAAACAATGGGAAAGAATCACTTGGAATATTTGATGCTAAGGCTGATGAAGCAATTTTCCTTGGATATTCATTACATAGTAAGGCTTATAGAGTATTCAATAAGAGAACAATGTGCATGGAAGAATCTGTACATGTAATTTGTGATGAGTCTAATCCCTCTAAAGAGGAAAAGAAGTGTGATGCAGATGCAGGTCCAATGGAAGAATTTATTCAGCTAGATGATTCCTTAATTAAAGAGAAAGAAGAACAAAGTGCTGAAGCAAAACCATCAACCCCAGTTCAAGTGCCTAAAGATTGGAGAACAACAAGAGACCTATCACTTGACAACATTATAGGTGAAGTGTCAAATGGAGTATCTACTAGATCATTAAGAAACCTATGTTGTAATATGGCTTTTGTTTCTCAAATTGAACCTAAGAATATTGATCAAGCCTTGAATGATGAACATTGGATGCATGCCATGCATGATGAGTTAAATCAGTTTAAGAGAAATGAAGTTTGGGAACTTATTCCTAGACCATCCTCTCTTAAACCCATTGGTACAAAATGGGTTTCTAGAAATAAACTTGATTGAAGTGGAATCATAGTCAGAAATAAAGCTAGATTGGTTGCTAAAGGTTACAACCAAGAAGAAGGCATAGACTATGAAGAAACTTATGCTCCAGTTGCAAGATTGGAAGCAATCAGATTATTGTATGCATGTCTTATGGATTTTTTCAAACTTTTTCAAATGGATGTTAAAAGTGTCTTTTTGAATGGATACATTGAGGAGGATATATATGTTGAACAACCTCCAGGTTTCACTGATTTTAAACATCCTAATTATGTTTTTAAACTGAAAAAGGCACTCTATGGTTTGAAACAAGCTCCTAGATCATGGTATGAAAGATTAAGCAAATTTCTGCTTGAACAATCTTTCACAAGGGGCAATGTTGACAAAACCTGGTTCATCAAAAGGCATGACAATGATATCTTATTGGTTCAAGTTTATGTGGATGACATAATTTTTGGTTCTACTAATCATTTGTTATGTAAGGAATTTTCCTCAGCTATGCAAAAGGAATTTGAAATTTCAATGATGGGAGAATTAACATTCTTTCTTGGACTTCAAGTGAAGCAAATGAAGAATGGAACATTTCTCAATCAATCTAAATATTGCCTTGAAGTTATTAAGAAGTTTGATATGGAGAAAAGCAAGGATGCTGCAAGTTCAATGGCTACATCAACATATCTTGATTTAGATGAAAGTTGAAAGAAGGTTGATGAGTCTAAGTTCAAAGGAATGATTGGATCTTTGCTATACTTGACAATGAGTAGACCTGATATAATGCTAAGTGTTTGCTTATGTGCAAGATATCAAGCAAATCCCAAAGAGTCTCATCTTACAGCAGTCAAGAGGATCCTCAAATATCTCAAAGCTGCACCAAAAGTTGGTCTTTGGTATCCCAAAGGTGCTTCAATTAATATTGTTGGATATTCTGATTCTGACTTTGGAGGTTGCAAGTTAGATAGAAAAAGCACAAGTGGCACTTGTCATCTTCTAGGAAGTTCATTGATCTCATGGCATTGCAAGAAACAATCTTGTGTTGCTTTGTCAACTGCTGAAGCTGAATATATCTCAGCTGGAAGTTGCTGTGCACAAAGCCTATGGTTGAAGCAACAAATGCAAGATTTTGGAGTTGAACTGAATGAAATACCTCTGCTATGTGACAATACAAGTACTATTAACATATCAAAAGAATCCAATAATGCATTCAAGGACCAAGCATATAGAGATAAGGCATCATTTCCTCAGAGATCATGTTCAGAAAGGTAATATCAAGGTTGAGTTCATTGATACCCATAACCAACTTGCTGATATATTCACCAAACTGTTGGCTAGGGATAGATTTTATTCACTTAGAAACATGCTAAGTATTCTTGATGAATCCAACATATGCTAGCCTGTTAAAGTGTGCCTTTCCATGTTTAATTGAGCTTCATTGTTGCATTCATCACCAAATTGATTAAAAAATTCGTGTTGATCTGCAAAATACTCTGTTTTATGATAAACCTATTATAATAATCGATTACATCACGGGTTAATCGATTATTCTGTGTTTCAAAGAAATGACTCTTCTTGGAATAATCAATTACGTATCGGAATAATCGATTACTATGAACAAAATGCATTTTCCAGTTTAATGGTTTCACTGGAGTAATTGATTACGACAAATTGGTAATCGATTACATGAGTGGTTATGATTTTTGATCCTCCTGGAGTAATCGATTTCCACTCGGGATAATCGATTACACGAGTTCTAATACTTGAAAAAAATCCCAAAATCATGATATAATCGATTACATAAGCATATAATCGATTACGTGTCATCTTCTATCTCTGATTGATTGGCAAATAATCGATTACCACACGGGATAATCGATTACCACGTGTTAATTCAGTACTCAAAATAAGCAAAATAATCGATTACCATAAGCAGATAATCGATTAATTTGCCTGTTGTGCATTTTCTGACAGTTTTTCTCTGAAAATGTAACTGCCCAACCAAATCCAAAGGAAATCCAAGGCCACTGAAGTGCCTTAACTGTCACCAACAGCCATATTTTCAAAATTATGGACGTTAGGAGCATCAATTCTGCCTATAAACAGTGCATTGCATCAATAGAAAGACTTGCACCTTAGTCTTCTCTCTCTCTGAAATTTCTAAATTTTTCTGAGTTTTTTCTATGTTTGAACCTATCCAAAACCATGTCAAACCCAACACCTAAACGTGTTAGGTCCTCAAACAGGAAAGTAGGGGAGTCATCATCCAATCCTCCTCCTCCTCCACCACCAAACAGGCTGGACTTGTTCTCCACAGAGTCTGATAAAATGAACTATTTACAGTTCAATGCCACCAAGCCTTTAGCCTCACCCAAATATCTTGACCTAAATTGGTTTATTAGGGAGGGATTCCAATTCCCTGCATTCCTAGAAGCCCAAGGGCTTAGGAGATTTCTGGAGATAAAGGGTATTTTCTACCATGACTTGGTAAAGGTATTTTATACCTATGCCAAAGGGTCTATGAATGGGACTATGATTACCAAGGTGAAGGGTGTTACAATGGAAATCACCCATGAAGTTTGGGAGACTGTTGTTGGAGTGATCTGTGAAGGGGCTAGGAAGTTTGATGAAGAACCTAATGGGTATAGTAAAATGGACACCTATATGGAGATGTTGCTTAACCCCCATATGCAACTTAGGAACAGATTGGGTACTGGACCCATGACTCCAGAAGATAGGCTTCTCCATTACATTATCACTTATGTGATAGCTCCTAGGGCAACTAATCATGCCCAAGCCACAGATGAAGACCTGCAATTGGTGTATGGTCTGAAGAACAACATACCCATGAATTGGGTTCTTATTTTTGAAGAAATAATGCTCAAATCCAAAAGGTTGGTCAACTATCCTTTCCCATATCCTGTGCTTGTATCTAGGTTCATTGACCACTTCAACATTGATGTGGAAAATGAAGTTGTTGATCATACCAACTCAAGCAACAGCCTAATAAAGGAGAAGCATCTCACAAAGATGGGAATGAGGAAGACTCCTGATGGCTGGATCATGGCTGGCCAACCACAGCCTCCTGCTGCTACTGATGATGATGGGGATCAAGTTGCAGATTCAGAAGAAGAAGCCAGGGATCCTCAACAGCCCTTGTACTCACAATTTGAAGCCCTCATGTTTCAGAAAATAGACAATCTAATCCAGATGCAACAGGACTTTAAGGCTGAAACAAATGAAGCCTTAGAAGAAATTAGAGATAGGCTAGACACTATAGAAGCAAATATCACAAACAATGTCTCTGCAGAATTCTAGGCCTATGTTTTTTTTTTGTTCTTATGTTTTGTTTTTAAGTTGTTAATTTTGTGTTTTAATTCCACATTGTAATGGCTTCCCAAATGAATATTAAAACTTCCATTATGCTTCCAATTCAATTATCCGCTGTGCTCTTTATGTTTTTGCCTTTAACAAGCCAAATAGGGGGAGAAATGATTGATTAATGTATGCTCTGCATAATGCTCTGTTTGCCCCTATTTTATGTCTCACTTTTTGCCCAAAATTTGAATTGAATGGATGCTGGAATTTAGGGGGAGTTGTGTGTTTAAAATGAATCTATTCAATAAATAATACTTGTAAATGAATGCCACATGAATCACAGATGCTTTTAACACTTGTTCTTGGCAAAGGAATTGAAAATTTTCAGGTTTGCAAAGCTCAAAAGGAGGAGATTGTTGGTTTCAAAGGAGCTATTTGAAGAATGGAATAAGAATCAAGCTTTGGTTTTGAGCTTTCAACATGCATTGGATGCCTTGAAGAATAAGTTGTGTTAAATGTGTAAGAAAAAAGCAATTCTGGTGATCCAAGTTCATCGCATTCATATCATTCAATAATTCAATTTGTAAAAATATAGGAACACTTCACACTTAACCAAGAGGGGGGTGAATTGGTTAGGTTTGGTAAATTAAAAATTTCTTAGACAAAATCAAAGTTTCCCTTTAGGATATTTATCACTTTTGAAACCAAGAATCCTTATTCAATCAAATGCTCAGCCCAAGGTATCCAATAGCTCAAAATTTAATTGATAAAAAAAGCAACACAATCAAAATGGACAGAATATAATCAAGATAAAGATAATAATCAAAACACAAAAGATTTATACTGGTTCACTTCAAACATTATGAAGCATCCAGTTTTCTTCCATTCAACACTAGAATGGAGTTCCACTATTATAAAAATATTCTTACAAGCTTTTACAAGAACCTCCCATTTATCAACCCTAGATAAAGAACTGAAATCTAAAACCTTATTAGACTTCTAAGGAGAAAGATCCAGAGAACACTACTCTGATCTTTAAGCTAGAGAACCCTTCTCTAGTCCCAAGCTTTAAGAATCAAAATTACAATAGCCAATACAATACAAATTCAGAAAAGAATTACAACCACTAAGTTAAGGAAAGAAAACACCTGATGATCCAATGAATGATATGCACATGAATGAATATACCAGGTTTAATAATGAAAACAAACTCAGAACATCTCCTCCTTAACCTTTGAAAAGAATCTTCTTGCTTCAAGAATCACTTAACAACACATAAGTATTTTAGTGAAAGCAAGAACTCATAGAACCCAAAAAATCACTAAGAATGTGTTTAGAAAGCTTATGTAGGCACAAAATACGAATTGATCAAGTTACAAAACAAGCTGAGCCAAGGTTCTATTTATAACAAACTTTTGTAACTGTCAGTAATCGATTAAATGTGCCCAATAATCAATTATTTCACTTATGTAATCGATTAAAGTGTTCTACAGAAATCTGGATATGGGCAACGAACAAAATAATCGATTATTCCGTCTTGTAATTGATTAAGACAGGAAGCTTCATAAACTTGAAATGTAATCGATTACGGATTTTGATAATCGATTAAACCAGGAAGCTTCAGAAATTATATTGAACTATGTAATCGATTACTATATTTGGTAATCAATTAATGCAGCAAACATGTTAAGCTCAGGCATATGATGTAATCGATTACTAACCTTGGTAATCGATTAAGACAGGAAGGTGATTTTTTATGTTTAGCCTATGTAATCGATTACGGCCTGTTGGTAATCGATTAAAATGTTCATCAAGGCAGTTTATATGTAAACGTAGGTAAAATAATCGATTAATCCGATACGTAATCGATTACATTGTTCTTGAAAAGTTTTCCAGAATAACTAAGAACAAAATAATCAATTCTTACCTTAATGTAATCGATTAAATCAGTAGAAAACTTATTTTTCCAAAAACCTTTGATTTAATTCAAAAACTTAAACAATTTATCAAAGCCTTGTGAATTCTATTACTCAAACTAATTGATTTAATGAATGATGTGAATGCAAGGCACTTGGATCACTAGAAATGCTTCTTCCTTTTACATTTAATCACAAATTAATCTTCAAGGCTTCAAGGCATGTTGAAAGCTCAAAACCAAGGCTTGATTCTATGTCCATTCTTCAAATAGCTTCTCTAAAATCAACAATCTCCCCCTTTTTGGCTTTAAACATGCCAAATCTTTAGTTGATTAACAGTAAGGCTTGGAGTTAATTATTAAATCAATTTGAAAGACCTTGAGCTTTGCAAACCTGAAAATTTTCAATCTCTTTGCCAAGAACAAGTGTTAAAAGCATTTGTGATTCAAGTAGCATTCAATTACAAGTCATATATTTGATTAGATTCCTTTTAACATCACAGCTCCCCCTAAATCTCAGCATCCATTTAGGTGAAAATTTTGGGCAAAAATGAAACAAAAAACAGGGGCAAACAGAGCATAATGCAGAACATGTTGAATCAATCAATTCTCCCCCTTAATCAAACATTTCTCCCCCTATTTGGCTTGTTAAAAGTCAAAAACATTAAAGGCACAACAGATAATGAACTGAAAATATTATATTAAGAATAAGGGAGCCATTACATAGTGAAACTTAAAACAACCATAGTTCAAATACATAAAAAAGAAAAAAAAAACTGAAAGAAAACTACAAAATCCTAGAATTCTACAGAAGCATTATCATTCATGTTTGCTTCTATGGTATCTAGCCTATCCCTGATTTCTTCTAAAGCCTCATGTGTTTCATCTTTGAAGTCCTCTTGCATCTTTTGCATAGAGTCCATTTTCTCCAGCATCAAGGACTCAAACTGTGAATACAATGGTTGTTGAGGATTCATTTCCTCTTCTTCAGAATCAGCCACTTGTTGTCCTTCAATATCAGCAACAGCAGTAGCAGGAGGAGGAGGCCCTTGTCCAGCCATGATCCATCCATCAGGGGTCTTCCTCATCCCCATCTTGGTGAGATGTTTTTCCTTAATCAGGTTGTTGCTTGAGTTGGTATTGTCAACCACTTCATTTTCAACATCAATGTTGAAGTGGTCAATGAATCTAGACACCAGCACTGGGTAGGGAAAAGGATAGTTGACTAACCTTTTTGATTTAAGCATAATTTGTTCAAAAATAACTACCCAATTCATGGGTATGTTGTGTTTCAGGCCATAGACTAATTGAAGGTCTTCATCTGTGGCTTGGGCATGATTGGTTGCCCTTGGAGTAATTACATATGTAATTATGTAATGGAGGAGCCTATCCTCTAGTGTCATGGGTCCAGTACCCAATCTAAGCCTAAGTTGCATATAAGGATCATGCAACATCTCCCTATAGGTGTCCATTTTGCTGTACCCATCTGGTTCCTCATCAAACTTCCTTGCCCCTTCACACATTACCCTAGCAACAGTCTCCCATATTTCAAGGGTGATTTCCATTGTCACACCCTTGACTTTGGAGACCATTTTTCCTTGCATGGATCCTTTGGCACAGGTGTAGAACACCTTCACCAAATCAGGGTAGAATGTACCCTTCATCTCCAAAAATCTTCTAAGCCCTTGTGCTTCAAGATAGGCTGGGAATTGGAATCCCTCTCTTATAAACCAATCTAACTCAAGGTATTTAGGAGAGGCTATGGGTTTGGTAGCATTGAACTATAAATAGTTCATCTTGTCAGACTCTGTGGAGAACCACAAATCAAGTCTGTTGGGGGGTTGAGGTGGAGGTGGGTTGGATGAAGATTCACCCACTTTTCTCTTAGAGGACCTAGCAAGTTTTGGTGTAGGGTTTGACATGGTTTCAGAGTGATGGTTTGGACACAAGAAAGCACAGAAACTCAGAAATTTCAAAGAGAGGAGATAGACAATGGTGTAGATTTTTCATTGAAGCAATGCACTATTTATAGGCAGAATTGAGGCTCCTAACGTCCATATTTTTGAAAAAATAGCTGTTGGTGACAGTTAAGGCACTTCAGTGGCCTTGGATTTCCTTTGGATTTGGTTGGGCAATTACATTTTCAGAGAAAAAACTGTCAGCACACGTTCAACAACATAAATAATCGATTATTTCCTTAAGTAATCGATTATTTTGGCACCTTTGGGATGCAGAAATTGCACGTGGTAATTGATTATCCCGTGTGGTAATCGATTATTTCCCTACCAGTCAGAGGTAGAAGATGACATGTAATCGATTATATGCTAATGTAATCAATTATATCATAGATTTGAGATTTTATTAAGCATTAGAGCTTTGTGTAATCGATTATCCTGAGGGGCAATCGATTATTCCAAGAGAGTTAAAACTTCAAAGCACATGTGTAATCGATTACCTACTTGTAGTAATCGATTATTCCAGGAGACACTTAAAATGGAAAATGGATTTTATTCAATGTAATCGATTATCCCGTGGTGTAATCGATTATTCTAGAGGGAACCACTTTTTTAAATATGAAGAATAATCGATTACCAGATCAATGTAATCGATTACTTGAGCACAACTTGCACAAATAATATGATTTTTGTAACACCCTGAAATTTCAATAACTGCAAATGTATGGTCAAAATGTTTCTTGCACAACTATTTGATATGAGTGTTAGGTTACGTGAGACTTGATTGATCTATATTTAAGTTATTTGGGAGAAATATTAATTAGAGATATTACAAAAATGCTTGAAGAGAAATGACCATATTACCCTTCCCTTAAAGCAGAAATTACAAAAAATGCCCTTGAGGTAAAAATTACGAAAATGCCCCTAGATATTTTGGTTAGATATTTTACGGTGAAAATTACATGAATACCCTTTGATATTTTTGGAAATTACAAAAATGCCCTTGAGTCAAAATTACACAAATACCCTTAGATATTTTGTTGAGATATTTTAGAATGAAAATTACAATCATATCCCTAGGGTAAATGACAAATTACCATAGTACCCTTGAAGCTAGAATTACCAAGACACCCTTAGATATTTTGTGAAAGCTTGATGAAATTACAGAGTGCCCTTGGATGACAAATTACCAAAATACTTTGTGCAAGAAGCCTTAGAATAGGATTTCTATGAATTTCATACGGTAATAACTTTGAAATTTTATTCAGGAGAATTCAAGCATCAGAAAAATATGGAAAAATGATAAATAGAATCTGTGGAATTTTCTCTTAATTGTAGATGAATAGACTTATTCAATAAGATGGTTTAGTAATTTTGATGGTTAGAAGCAGAACGAACCAATCAGAATTAAGATAAGAGCAATCTTGTACGTAAGGTCTGTGTAGCACTCTGTATGGAATGCTTGTGAGCAATTTATACTGTAGTTGAAATTAGTTTCTGGAAATTTCTAGAGTTCTATTATTCAATATTATCTTTAGGTAGAAGAGTTCAAATTTAACTTTACTTCCTCTTAAGGAATGCCATGTGTGAAGTCATGTTGGAATTGAATTCTTCTTCTTCATAAAAGATGACATGGATACAAGGAGAACCACACAATTTTCTTCTCTTTAAGGAAATAAAGACATGATAAGTAGAAGAATATCTTAAGATTCATAAATTAAAATGATAAGGTGCAATTATGAAGGCTTAATAAGTATATAGTCACTTGTAAGCCACCATTGATGAAGGGATAAGAAGTCATCATGACCTTGAAAGACTTGTGTATAAGTATGGCATGAAGAGAAGAAAAATCTTCTCTTATTTCTCCTTGTTGGCCACGTGAAATAGGTAGAATAATGAAGAAGATTCATGAACTTGCCAAGTGGAGGGACACTTGGAAGAAAGTCATCATGGCTTAGAAGATTCTTTTTTTAAAGGATAGAAGATATTTAGGAAAACCATTATGAGCTTAGTTAGAATGAAATGGAATGAGTTGAAACTAAGTTCTAATGAAACCAAATGGGAGTAACTAGCTAGAAAAGGTAGAAATGTCCTTGAATATTTTATTATTTTCCAAACTCTATATAAAGGGAGAAAGGCCTTAAGTGGAAGTCATTCTTCAAGTTTTTCTTTCTACCCACCTTCACGTGAACTACTTTCCTCTTATCTCTTTCATTTCATTTTTATCCTTCCTCTTCAAAAGCATAAAGAAACTCCATTCCCCTTGAAGAATCACGTGTAAAGCTAGCACCTTTAGGAAGAGAAAGACAAGCTTATTAAGAGGTTATAAGGTATGTATGGGGACGTTTTATGATAAAGATAGTTTAAGTGTTGCTTGTATTTGAATAAATGCTTGAAGTTCAGTGTAGTATGACTTGTATTTGAGAAATTGTTGGACTTAAGTTATAGTTACATGATTGAGTGCTTGAATGAAGTTTTATGTGTTGTTGAGTGTTTCTATGAATCTCTGTACATGAATGATATGTTGAGTTTCTGTGCATGAGTTGAAAATGATAGGAATACTTCAATACAACCAAGAGGGGGGTGAATTGGTTGAACCTTGGTATTTAAAAATTTACTACCAGAGTTTCCACAGGATCTTTATCAGTTAAAAAAATTTTGAAATCAAGAATCTTTATATTCAATCAAATTCCTCTGTCAAGAAAATCAATAGACAAATGGAAAGCTTACTATGCAAAGAATATGATTCACAATTCAAAGCAATATTGAGATGATAAGAAGAGAATTTTAGATCAGTCATAATTTATACTAGTTCACTTCAAAAACTATGAAGCTACATCCAGTTTCTTCCACTCAACTCTAGAATGGAGTTCCACTATTGCAAATATATGTTCTTACAAGTTATTACAAAGCCTCTCTTTATCAACCCTAGATAAAGTTCAGAAATCTAAAACACTATTAGATTCTTAAAGACAACCCACTGAGAACACTACTCAGCAAACCCCCAGAGAAATCATTACAAAATTAAAAACAGATTTACAACTTCAAAGATTAAGGAAAGAAGTCACCTGATGATCCAATGAACAATATGCATATGAATGATTCACCAGGTTGAAGAAAGATTTACAGACTTAGAACATCCCTTTCCTCAAGTTTTGAAAACAAATTTTTGCTTCACCCAATCAATCTATAACCCATATGACTTTTGGTGAAGGCAAGAACTTTGTGAACCCAGAAAAACATTAATAGAATGTTAAGAACGCTTATGAATGCTCAGAATTTGAATTTCTCAAGTTCTCTACTCAGCAGAGCAAAGGGTTCTACTTATAACAAACTTCTAACTAAAAATAATCGATTATATACGCTCCTGTAATCGATTATTTAGCATATGTAATCGATTATTTCAAGAATGTAATCGATTAAAATGTTTAAGATTTGTTCTGGGTTTGAGCTATGAACATAATAATCGATTATCCCGTCACGTAATCGATTAAAACAGGAAGCTCTTCATTTTTAAATACACTATGTAATCGATTACTGTTTCTGGTAATCGATTAAGTCAGCAAAGCATGTTTGACACAGGCATAGTATATAATCGATTACAACCTTCTATAATCGATTAAGACAGAGAGTTTAATATTTTCATTTTAGCCTATGTAATCAATTAATCCTTTAAATTGTTCTTAGAAAGTTTTCCAAAAGGCACAAAGAACAAAATAATCGATTACTATCTATCTGTAATCGATTTAAATAGCATAACCTTGTTTTTCCAAAAACTTGGTTTTAAACTTGCCTTAATTATCAATTGCTTTTGTATTAACATACAATCTAACAATCCTAAGTGAATGATATGAATGATACGCACACTGGATCATCAGTGATAGCTTCTTCCCTTTACAACAATCACAAATTGATTTCCAAGGCTTCAAGGCATGTTGAAAGCACAAAACATCTGAGCTTGATTCTTTGTTCATCTTCAAGTGAATCCTTTTGAATCAACAATCTCCCCCTTTTTGGCTTTAAAAATGCCAAATCTTCAAGTTGATTAAGCAATAGGACTTGGAGTTAACTAAGAATTTGTTGGATGAACTTCAAGCTTTTTAAACATGTAAAATTTTCAATGCTTTTGCCAAGAACAAATATTAAAAGCATTTGTGATCCAAGAAGCATTCAAGTAAACATCATTCATATTGATTAGTTTCCCTTTAACATCAATACTCCCCCTAAATTCCAGCATCCATCCAGTTTAAAATTTTAGGCAAAAACGAATCAAAAAACAGAGGCAAACAGAGTATATGTTACACTACTCCCCCTTAATCATTTCTCCCCCTATTTGGCTTGTTAAAAGACAATTAATAAAAGCACAACGGATAATGAACTGAAGATGCAAATGTCATTAAAATTAATTAGAGGAAGCAAGTACAGTAGGAAACTTAAACAAACTTAAACAACAATTCAAATAGAACAAATAAAAGACAAACTAGAAGCAAACTATTTAATCCTAGAATTCTACTGAAGCATTGTCATTCATGTTTGCTTCAATAGAATCTAATCTTTCCCTAATATCTTCAAGGGCTTCATGAGTCTCTGCTTTGAAGTCCTCTTGAATTTTCAGCATAATGTTCATCTTTTCAAGCATCAAGGACTCAAAAGTCTGAGAAGACAGGCTGTTGAGGCTGTTGATGCCCTTCATCTTCTGAGTCAGTAGCAATTTGTTCTTCATCAGCAGTAGCAGCTTGTTGTTGATTTGCCATAACCTATCCATGGGTGTTTTTCTCATCCCCATTTTCGTGAGATGCTTCTCCTTAATCAAACTATTGGAGGAATTTGTATTATCAACCACTTCATTTTCAACATCTATGTTGAAGTGGTCAATAAGCCTTGAGACAAAGACAGGATAAGGGAAAGGATAGTTCACCAACCTCTTTGATTTGAGCATTATCTCCTCAAAGATGAGTACCCAATTCATGGGTATGTTGTTCTTCAGCCCATATACCAATTGAAGGTCCTCATCAATTGCTTGGGCATGGTTGGTGGCCCTAGAAGTGATTATGTAAGTAATGATGTAATGGAGGAGTCTGTCCTCAGGTGTCATGGGTTCAGTACCCAATGTAGTCCTTAGCCTCATGTGAGGATCATGCAACATTTCCCTGTAGGTGTCCATCTTATTATACCCATCAGGCTCCTTATCAAATCTCCTTGCCCCCTCACAAACTACCCCTGCTACAGACTCCTATATGTCTAGAGTTATTCTCATAGTAACTCCCTTTACCTTGGACATCATGTCCCCTTGCAGTGAGCCCTTTAAACAAGTGTAAAAGACCTTTACCAAATCAGGGTAAAAGGTACCCTTTAACTCTGAGAATCTTCTTAGCCCTTGGGCTTCAAAGAAAGCAAAGAATTGGAACCCTTGCCTAATAAATCAATCTAATTCAAGGTATTTGGGGGAGGCAACAGGTTTGGTAGCATTGAACTGCAGGTAGTTCATTTTATCCGACTCTGTGGAAAACAACAAGTCTAGCCTATTGGTGGGTTGAGGCGGAGGTGGGGTTAGAGGAGGATTCCCCAGCTTTTCTCTTAAAGGTCCTAACTCTTTTTGGTGTTGGGTTTGACATGGTTAAGGATAGGACATAATAGACACAGACTATACTCAGAAAATTCAGAAATTTCAGAGAGAAAGAGGTAGACAATGGTGCAAGTGATTTTAGAATGAAATCTCACTATTTATAGGCACCAAATAGACTCCTAAACGTCCATAAATTCAAAAAAAAACTAGTTGTTGCTGATAGTTTAATGCCATTGGGTTCGTTTTAAAACGTATTGGGCAGTTAAATTTTCCATAAAAAACTGTCAAAACACGTTCAACAGCATGAATAATCGATTATTTCGTTATGTAATCTATAACACCCCAAAATTTTTCAGAACTATAGTCAAATATTTATTAATGCCCTCCATGCCCTGCGGTAATGATTCCTTTGGCATTACGACCTTTACCACAACGATGCTGTCCACAGATCAAATGATTTCGTGGATTGGATTTTACTTGACTGTCTACAGCTCCATTGCGTGTGCTTGGGGTAGAAGTTTTGTATAAATGTATCGCCATGCTATTAAGTATTTTGATTTAAGTTTTTTCAAGTCTTAGGTTATGGGAGAATTAATGGTCTATGTCCAAATTATTTGGGAGAAATGTTAATTAGAGGCATTACAAAATGTTTGGGGGAAAATGACCATATTGCCCTTTCCGTAAATTGAAATGACAAAAATGCCCTTGAGGTTAAAATTACGAAAATGCTCCTAGATATTTTAGTTAGATATTTTAAGGAGGAAATCTAGCTGCCCCCCCCCCCCCGCCTAAGCACTCCCACACACAGACGGGCCCCGTTTGTCTCTTTTTTTCTTCACGCGATTTTCTGGCTTTCGGTTGTTATTCACACGAGCAGATCATCCTAATGGCGCAGAACACTTCCAGGCATAAAAGACTTCTCTCCAAAAATCAGATTAATAAGAAGAATTTTGGTTACACAAATGCCCTTGGATATTTTGAAAATGACAAGAATGCCCCTAGATATTTTGGCTAGATATTTTGTGGTGGAAATTACACAAATACCCTTGAACATTGGTGGGCCCATAACCTATAGGTCCCAGGATCGAAACCTGGCTCTGATACCACTATTGTAATGCCTCAATTTACCATCTTGTATTTTATTGATTTTTGATGAAAATTCTTTTCAACTTACTTAAAAATACCAAACCAAAAATTTCCATCATTGAGTGATACTTATAATTTTGAAGTAACATAAGAGTACAAAAGATTTTTCCCCATTAATTGATATTTGTAAATCTGATGTACAATAAAATACAAACTGTTATTAATTTTGTTACATAGTACAAATCACTAAAATATTTTGTTACAACACACATCTCCAACTAAGCATCTTTAACAAAGTCTTTTCCTCAAACATCATCTTGCCAATCCTTCTTTTACTGTTCATCTGCTCATCCAAATAAAGTTGGGGTCATAGCAGGTGTCAACCACAGACACAAAATACAAGGTAAGTTTATGATAAACACAATTTAAGTAAAAGAATATATTCATAGATGGTCATAATAACATGCATAAAAAATGATGCATGATTCTCTATTTATATGATGCATGACTCTCTTTATCTTTTATTATTTGGTACCAATAGTCATAATAGCCCCATCCCAGTGGCACGGAATTGGATCGACCAGTCAGGGTATTGCAGTGTTGCAATAGGACTCCCACCCACACTTCATGTGATCATCATGGGTGGTGTGTTCTCCCCACTGCCAATTACCCCCCAGCTCAGACTCCTCTTGTCTGAACGCTCGTCTCAATTCTTTCAGCTATCTGACACACCTCCTCTTGAGGCAAATAACACAGATTAACCCCCGCCAAGCATATGCATATGAGACATTTAAGATTGACTCTCTTTTTACTTTATCATCTCATATTTGTTTTTCAATATCAATTTTCAATTTATATTTCACATGCTTTACTTAAAAATTCAACATAAATCCAATACAGAACTTAATATAATATACATGTACAAAGATCCATAGAAACACATGAAGTTCATAGAAATTTATAGAACACTTGCCAACACTTGAACTTCATGAAAAATTCACAGAAACACTCAACAACACAAAAATTTCAAATATTTATTTAAACAGAACAACACTTAAGCTATCTTTAACTCTTTAAAGCATTTTATCAAACACATGGTGTGCAAACTTCATTCTTCATAAAAATAGATGGAATTCTATGAAATTCTAAACATACTTAAACAAAGTAACACCTAAACTATATTTAGCATAAACTTCCCTATACATACCTTAAAATCTCTTATGAAGCTTGTCTTTCTCTTCCTACAAAGCCTGACAAACTTCTCCTAAGGGCACTTCATCCTTCTTCACGTGACCTTCAAAGGAAGTGGGGTCTTTCTTCTACTTGAATTTAGGCTTAGAAAAGAGAAGGATGAAAATGAAATGGAAGAGGTGAAATGGAAGCATTTCACGTGAAAGGTGTAGGAGTTTGCCTTTAGAAGATGGTTTGCACTTTAAGACCCCTTCACCCCTTTATATAGGGGTTGGAAAATGCTATGGACACTTCTACCCTTATTATCTAGTTACTCCCATTTGGTTCCATCGTAACTAAGTTTCTTTCCATTCCATTCCATTCTAACGAAAGTCATTATGATTCCCTTACTTTTCTAGGAAAAATCTTCTAAGCCATGATTACTTTCTTACAAGTGTCCTAACACTTGTCCAATTCATGAAGCCTTCTCTTAATCTCCTTCAAAGTGTCCCTTTGAGTTGGCAAGTTCATGAATCCTCTCCCTTCCTCTTGCTTTTTCACGTGAAACATCAAGGAAAGTGAAGAAAATTTGCTTTCTTCCATGCTATCTTGTATAGATATTTTTCAAGGCATAACACCTTTCTTCCAAGTGTCTTCCTTCTTGGTTTTTCATGAAACTTCTCTCATTTTCTACCTAATTTTTGTGCTTAACCAAAACCAAAGGGAAAGGAACACAAATTTTTCTTCCTTTTATGCTACTTTACATACATATGTCATATTTGATGATAAAGTAAAATCTAATTCCAACTATTGTTTTCCACATGGTAATTCCTTGTAGAAAGTTAATTTTAATTTGAATTCTTTCACCTAAATATAATATGAAATTATAGAATTCTAGAGATCTCCAAAAATTATCTTTAGTTCCATTACAAATAACTCATGACCAATCTCTACAGAGTGTTATACAGACTTCAAGCACAAGATTGTCCTTTTCTTAATTCTAATTGGTCCATTCTTCTTCTGACCATTAAAATTACTAAACTATTTTATTAGATAAATCTGGACATCCTAAAATTGAGAGAAAATTCCACATATTCTATTTCTAATTTTTTTCCATATTTTTCTGATGCCCGAATCCTTCTGAATATAATTTTAAAGTTGTCACCTTATAAAATTCATAGAAATTCTATTCTAAGGTTTCTTGTTACAAAATATCTTAATAATCTGCTATCTAGGAGTGCTTTGTACTTCCATCAAGTTTCCACAAACTCTCAAAGGGCATCTGGTCATTTTTGGCCTAAAGGGCATTATGGTAATTTATTATTCTTGGGACGTGATGGTAATTATCCAAAATGTTCAAGGGTATTTGTGTAATTTCCACCACAAAATATCTAGGAGCATTCTTGTCATTTCCAAAATATCCAAAGGCATTTGTGTAATTTCCTCCTTCAAATATCTAACTAAAATATCTAGGGGCATTTTCGTAATTTTAACCTCAAGGGCATTTTTGTCATTTCTAATTTATGGAAAGGGCAATATGGTCATTTTCCCCAAACATTTTTGTAATGCCTCTAATTAACATTTCACCCAAATAATTTGAACATAGACCATTAATTCTCCCACAACCTAAGACTTGCATTAATAAATATTTGACTATAGTTCTGAAATTTTGGGGTGTTACATAATCGATTATTCCAGTGTAGATAAGTCACTAATTTAACACATGGTAATCGATTATTTCATATGGTAATCGATTACAGAGCACTCAGACAGAGGTTGAAGATGACATGTAATCGATTCTTATTCAAAGTAATCGATTATTTTGATAGCTTTTGTGAATTACACAAGTATCAGGACATGAGTAATCGATTATCCCGAGTGGTAATCGATTATTCCAGTGAGACTTTTACTTCTAATCTTAAAAGTAATCGATTACAAGTCTTCATTAATCGATTATTCCAGTGAGACATGCAATTGTATATTGAATTTTGATCAATGTAATCGATTATCCCGATGTGTAATCGATTATTCCAGAGATAGTTGATTTCTAACAATATGAAGAATAATTGATTACCTAATCAATGTAATCGATTACTTGAGCACAACTTTCATACTGAATGCGGTTTTTAATGATTTTAATCGATTACCCGTGGTGTAATCGATTATTCCAGTAAGTTTATCAGATACAGAGCATTTTTAGCAGCTTGATGCAAGGCTCCAAGGATTCAATCATACATATGACATCTTGGCTTTCATTCATTATATGAAACACATATCAAACAGGCTAGTATATGTTACTTTCATCAAGAATACCTAACATGTTTCTAGGTGTATAAAATCTATCCCTTGGTAATGGTTTGGTGAATATATCAACAAGTTGGTTATTAGTGTCAATGAACTCTACCTTGATATTACCAATATGCTTCTACCTTGAGGAAATGATGTCTGATCTCAATATGCTTTGTCCTTGAATGCATTATTGGATTCTTTGATATGTTTATAGCACTTGTATTGTCACATAGCAGAGGAATTTCATTCATTTCAACTCCAAAGTCTTGCATTTGCTGTTTTAGCCACAAGCTTTGTGCACAGCAACTTCCAGCTGAGATATATTCAGCTTCAGCAGTAGACAATGCAACACAAGATTGTTTCTTGCAGTGCCATGAGATTAATGAACTCCCTAAAAGATGACAAGTGTCACTTGTGCTTTTTCTATCTAATTTGCAACCTGTAAAATCAGAGTCAGGATAACAAATAATATTGATAGAAGCACCTTTAGGATACCAAAGACCAACTTTAGGTGTAGCTTTGAGATATTTGAGGATCCTTTTGATAGCAGTAAGATGAGACTCTTTGGGATTTGCTTGATATCTTGCACATAAGCAAACACTGAGCATTATATCAGGTCTACTAGCTGTCAAGTATAGCAAAGATCCAATCATTCCTCTGAACTTAGATTCATCAACTTTCTTTCCACTTTCATCTGAATCAAGATACGTTGATGTAGCCATTGGAGTTGCAGCTTCCTTGCTTTTCTCCATCTCAAATTTCTTGATAATTTCCAGACAGTATTTGGATTGATTGAGCAGGTTCCATTCTTCATTTGCTTTACTTGAAGACCAAGAAAGAATGTTAGTTCACCCATCATTGACATCTCAAATTCTTTCTGCATAGCTGAGGAAAAATCCTTACACAACAAGTGATTAGTAGAACCAAAAATTATATCATCCACATAAACCTGAACCAATAAGATATCATTGTCATCCCTTTTGATGAATAAGGTTTTGTCAACATTGCCCCTTGTGAAAGATTTTTCAAGAAGAAATTTGCTTAACCTTTCATACCATTGTCTGGGAGCTTGTTTCAAACCATAAAGTGCCTTTTTCAGTTTAAAAACATAGTTTGGATGTTTAAAATCAGTAAAACCAGGAGGTTGTTCAACATATATGTCCTCCTCAATGTATCCATTTAAAAAAGCACTTTTTGTAACGCCTCTCTTTACTCTCTCGTGCTTGATTGATTTTAGGTGAAATCTCGTGTCCACTTTGTATTAGAATCATGTTATTTATAAATTTTACAGAATTTTTTTTTCGCTTTGCTTGCAAGTTTCATGGTTCATTCGCAACGTAAACGCTTCTCCCCCACTACGATTCAATTATGATAAATAGATACAGTCCATAATACAGTCCAAATACACGTCCAAAAATATAAAGACTGTCTAGTTTTAATACAAGTTACACAGAAACAAAATACACACCAAACACAAAATTACAATTCATCAATCTTCCTCATCACATCTTCTTCAATATCATCCATAGCTTATGCTTCACTGTTTCCCTGCTCGCCCAAATGAATTGGGGTCATCACAGGTGTCAACCACAAACACAAATAGGGGTAAGTATATGATAAACATAGTTTGAATAAAACATATATAAACACAGATGAATAAAGCCTTATTTATAACAATACCACACAATAGATCCAAATATACAGAATATCATACATACCCATCATGTGATGTATGAGATGCATGCTTATCTTTTTATATGATGCATGACTGAGATCCCAGCTTATCATAAAATGGTACCATAATCAACATAGTTTCACCCACTCTAGTGAAACCTCCCTCCACTCTGAGGGGTCATAGTCAAAAATAGTTTCACCCACTCTAGTGAAACCTCCCTCCACTCTGAGGGGTTAAAGGGTACCATAGTTTCACC
>PYAF01003191.1:79923-96394 GCA_007407185.1 Glycine tomentella
AAGGGTATTCTGATCATTTTTCAAACATCCTAGAGTACTTATAGTATTTTCTCCTTAAGATACCCTGCTAGTATGCCTAGGGGTATTTTAGTCATTCCTAAAATGTCCAGGGGCATTTCCGTCATTTTCCTAAATTCTTCTGTACTACTTCCAATTAGTATTTTACCCTATAAATGGACTGAAATTTTGGGGTGTTACAGGCGTTCTTGTCATTTTGCCCTAAATTTTTCTACTGCCTTTCATTAACATTTTACTCTTAGTAATTGTCTATAATTCTCTAATTTTTTTGGGATCTTACAGTAATCGATTAAGACAAAGAGTTTAATATTTTCATTTTAGCCTAGGTAATCGATTAATCCGATATGTAATCGATTACATTGTTCTTAGAAAGTTTTCCAGAAGGCACAAAGAATAAAATAATCGATTCCTATCTATCTGTAATCGATTAAAATAGCATAACCTTGTTTTTCCAAAAACTTGGTTTTAAACTTGCCTTAATTATCAATTGCTTTTATATTAACATACAATCTAACAATCTTAAGTGAATGATATGCACACTGGATCGTCAGAGATAGCTTCTTCTCTTTACAACAATCACAAATTGATTTCCAAGGCTTCAAGGCATGTTGAAAGCACAAAACATCTGAGCTTGATTCTTTGTTCATCTTTAAGTGACTCCTTTTGAATCAACATGAATATCAAGCTGAGTTCTGTACTTGATTTATGTTTAATTTCTAAGTAAAGTATATGAGACAGTGATTGTAGATTGATGTTGAAAATAAATATGAGTTGATAAAATGAAAAGAGTTTCGCATTAAGTGAATCAGATTCACATGTCTCATGTGCATAAGAGTTGCCTTAGAGTGGAGGTGTGTATAAGAGTTACCTCAGAAAGGAGGTGTGTCAAATAGCTGCAGGAACTGAGTTCAAGCGTTCAAACAAGAGGAGTCTGAGCTGGGGGTGACTCGGCAGTGGGGAAATCACGCCACCCATGATGATCACATGAAGTGTGGGTGAGAATCTTATTGCAACACTGTGGTACCCTGACTGATCGTTTCAGTTCTGTGCCACTGGGATGGGGCTATCTTGACTGTTGGTACCACATGATAAGAGTTTAAGAGAATCATGCATCATGATAAGAGTCTAAGAGAATCATGCATCTTTGAGGATGTTGTTATGAATATCTGCATATTGAATATATTATGTTGCTTAAATTATGTTTATCATAAACTTACCATGTATTTTGTGTTTGTGGTTGACACCTGCTATGACCTCGATTTTATTTGGGCGAGCAGATGAACAGCAAAGAGAGACCATTAGTTGTTTACAAGAAGAGGATTTTGTTTGATGATGATATGTTTGAAGATGTATTCTTTTGTTACAGAGTGTTTTGAATTAGTTGTACTATGTAATAGAACCAGCGTCAGTTTGTAATCTTATTATATATATTACTTCAGATTTATAAATATTACTTAGTAATGAAATTTTCTTGAAGTATCAGTTATTCGCAAAATTTTGATATATTCAGTTGAGTGCTTTTAAGAAAATTGAAAAGAATTTTCATTAAAAATCAATAATAACAAGATGGTAAATTGAGGCGCTACAATAGTGGTATCAGAGCTGGTCGAACCTTTCAGCTGGTGAGTTGTGAGTTTGCTATGTTCCTCTGTGTATTCTCTGGTTGTTTGTTGGATGTTTGATGTTTGAATTAAATGATTGTTTTGTAATTGTTTGGATTGTTAATATTGGATTAATTTGCTTAATTAGGAAGATTTATGGTTATCATTTAGGCTTAAAATTCATGTCATTTGATGGTTATGTTATGATGAGAAAATGTTGATTTTAACCATAAGATAGGTGATGATCTATAAGTTGGAATATTAGTGATATTGGAGTTACATTTGATGATCTTTGGAGAGTGGTTTTTATGACATTTGGGATGTTTTGTCATATTTTTATGGGACTATTTTGCATTAATTTTTAGAAGTAGAGGATGAATGATATGTAGATAAATGGTTCAAATACTAGAGGGATTCAATTTTAAGGATTAAGTAGTGAGGTGGTAGGAGAAAGGAGAATTAAGATCCATGCTAAGTTTAAATCTTTTCTTGTGAAAGTTTAAAGGGATTAGAAATTATTTGAAAGATAAATTGTGGATTATTAGTTAGATTACTAATATGATTTTCTGTTGCTTGAGGATATTCTATGGTCATGCCTAAATTGGTAATGATCTTAGGTATGGTGGTTTAACCCTATTTGTGGTACGTTTGATGTTGTGATGCATAAGTCATGGAGATTTCTTTGGGTGATCATAACATGTTTGTAATTCTGATGTCTGTTATACCGTAAGTTTCAATGCATATTCATGAGTTAGCAGACTGGCCACCTGGATAATTTGTGAATTGCAAAGGAACATTATGGCAAGCAGCTATAAATACAAATAAGTGAATGATAGGTGATTTTTCTAGGTATCAACTCTCTGTGATGATTGAGTGGATGTAGAATTGCATTGTTTGTTGTGAGTATCCCTTCCATGTTTTCATATGGTGTGTGTAAGGAGTGATGACTAGTAAGAATGACTGTACAATAGCTGATGTTTTCCAAGCTTTGAGGATGAAGGTCAAGTTGTGACTTGGGAAACCTTTAAGAGGTCATTTTTGGAGAAATATTAGAAATAAGAAAGTGATGGAATTCTTAGAGCATAAGCAAGGGACTATGACTATGGCTAAGTTTGAAGAGTTGGTGAAGTACTCTCCCCTTTATCAAGGGAAATATAGTATTATGTTACTGTGCTATTCGATTCTGATGTGACCCATTTGTTCATATTTTATTCGTGAGTAGAGAAACTTAAACTTTTTTATGTCTTCTTTGAATGATGAGCTTGTGGTTGAGACCCCAACTAGTGGGTATGTTTTGATTTCTGATGTGTGTTTGAATTGTTTTGTGGAGATTTCTGAAATAAAATTTTTGTGTTGATCTGATCTGTTTGCCTCTTAGCCAAATTGATATTATTCTAGGTATGGACTGGTTATCTTCCAACCATGTTTTGTTGAATTGTTTTAAAACGTTGGTGTTTGGTAATCCTGAAATGAGTGATAATGAGATATCTATCTCTGTAAACCAAATTTTGTCATCTTTGAGAAAAAAGATCAAGTATACATGATATTGTCTAATCTGAAAGTGGAGACCAAGGTTCCCTAGGGTGATCTTCTTGTTGTTAGAGAGTTCCTAGAGGTATTTCCTGAGGATGTGTCTGGTTTATCGCCTGAGAGAGAGACAATTTTTATAGATTTAGTACCTGGTGCCGGACCCATATCTGTAGCTTTTTATAGGATGTCTCCTATATGACTAGATGAGCTTAAGAAATAGTTGGAGGAATTGTTAGATAAACAGTTCGTTAGTGTATCACTTTGGGGAGCTCTATTGTTGCTAGTAAAGAAGAAAGATGGGACCATGAGGTTGTGTGTAGACTATCATTAGGTGACAATTAAAAATAAGTATTTTTTTTCCTAGAATAGATGACCTTATGGATCAGTTGGTAGGAGCATGTGTGTTTAGCAAGATAGACCTTAGGTTAGGTTATCATCAGATCCATGTGAAGTCCGAGGATATTTCGAAGACTGCCTTTAGGACCTGTTATGGTAACTACGAGTATTTAGTTATGCCCTACAATGTGACTAATGTCCCTGGCGTGTTTATGGATTATATGAATAGGATCTTTCACCCATATCTTGATAGTTTTGTAAAAGTATTCATAGATGATATTTTGGTATATTCTAAGACAAGAGAGGAGAATGAGGAGCATTTGAGGATTGTGCTAAAGTCCCTTAAGTATCGACAACTTTATGTTAAGTTGTCCAAGTGTGAGTTTTGGTTAGAGAAATTGAGTTTCTTAGGACATGTGATATTCCAAGGTTTTATAGCTGTAGATCCTTCTAAGGTAAAAGTTGTTCTAAAAGTAGGAAAGTCCTAAGTTTGTGTTTGAGATTAGAAGTTTTCTGGGTTTAGCAGGGTATTAATAGAGAATCATAGAAGGTTTCTCTGAGTTAGCCTTACCTTTGACCAACTGACTCCTAAGGGTCAAGTCTTTGTATGGGACACACAATGTGAGGAAAGTTTTCAAACTCTCAGGAATAAGTTGACTACAACACCTATGTTAGTCTTACCAAATTTAGAAAAACCTTTTGTAGTATATTGTGATGCATCCAAAATGGGTTTAGGAGGAGTTTTGATGTAAGATGAAAAAGTGGTGGCCTATGCATCTAGGCAATTGAAAACCCATGAAAGAAACTACCCTACTCATGATTTAGAATTAGCAGTTGTGGTGTTTGTGCTGAAAATTTGGAGACACTATCTGTATGGTTCTCATTTTGAGGTTTTTAGTGATCATAAAAGTTTGAAGTATTTGTTTAGTAAAAAGGAATTAAATATGAGGCAGCGGAGAATGGATGGAATTTTTGAAAGATTATGACTTACCATACTAGAAAAGCCAATGTGGTGGCGGATGCTTTAAGTAGGAAATCTTTGATGATATCTGCACTGATGATTAGGGAAATGGATCTGTTAAAACAGTTTAGGGATCTTAGTTTAATGTGTGAAACTACGCCTATAAGTGTGAAGTTAGGAGCCCTGCAAATTTCCAATGAGTTTCTTGATGAAATAGGAAGTAGGCAAAGATCTGATCCTTTCTTAAGAACCATATTAGAAAATATATCCAATAGAGGGAATAGTGAATTTAAGATAGGAACGGATGGTATATTGAGATTAAGGAAGATTTGTGTGCCTAATGAACCTGAACTTAAGAAAAATAATTTTGGAAAAAGGACACAAGAGTAAGTTGAGTATCCATCCAGGAGCCACTAAAATGTATCAAGATCTAAAAGTTTTGTTCTAGTGGCCAAGGATGAAGAAGGAAATAAGTGAATATGTATATTATTGTTTAGTTTGCCAAAAATCTAAGATAGAATATCAGAAACCCTCTGGTATGTTACAGTCTTTAGGGATACCTCATTGGAAATGAGATAGCATATCCATGGACTTTGTTACCGCTTTACCCAAGAGTTCTAAAGGTTTTAATTCCATATGGGTTATAATAGACCGGCTAACTAAGTCTGTTCATTTTATTCCCATTAACATTAGGTATTCTTTAGAAAAACTGACAAGTTTATACATAAGTGAAATTGTGAGATTGCATGGAGTTCCTTCTAATATTGTATCTGATAGAGATCCTAGATTTATATCTAGATTTTGGAAAACTTGACATAGAACTCTAGAAACCAAGTTGAAACTAAGTTCAGCTTACCATCCTCAAACTGATGGACAAACTGAAAGAACCATTCAATCTTTGGAAGACTTGTTGAGAACTTGTGTTTTAGAATACAAAAGGAACTGGAAAATGAGATGCGAAAGAGCTATCCAACACTTTTTGAATCAGGTAAATTTCGAGGACGAAATTTTTTGTAGAGGGGGAGAATTGTAACACCCTAAAATTTCAATAACTGCAAATGTATGGTCATAATGTTTCTTGCACAACTATTTGATATGAGTGTTAGGTTATGTGAGACTTGATTGATCTATATTTAAGTTATTTGGACGAAATATTAATTAGAGATATTACAAAAATGTTTGAAGAGAAATGACTGATGGAGTGCTTTTAGTCAAATATTTTTCCATTCTAATTCAGTTTTTGGCCTAGGTAAGTAAGTGGGCTTAATTGCTAATTGTAGCGTATTTTAGGATTTTATGCTTACTTGACCTATCTTCCTTGTATAGGACCTACAGAGCTCTACAGAACTTCGAATGGAGCGTTCTAGTAGTCCCTGGAAAGATAACGAAAAAATCTACAAGTTTGCTAGAAATAGTCCGAGGCCAATTCTATCATTTGGAGGGTCATTTTAAGCTTTGAAGTTAGCACCTCTGCATTTGTAATTTTGGGCTGCGAATTTGATTTTTATGGTTGTAAATAGTAAATAATTAGAATTGATGGGTTTTATTGATGAACCATTCTTTTCTTCAGACTTAGTCACTACATATTAGTGACATTGGACATATTTTGACACACTTTCATTTTAATAAAAACAGTTTTACATTTCCTTCTTTTAAGTTTTTAGGATCAAAACCCTTGCTCTTATTTTCTCTCAACTGTTCTTCCTTGTTCTTCATTGTTCTTCATTTTCGTTGTGTTGTGCTTCCATTTTTGTGCAATCATTCCATGGGGCTTTCACTTATGATGATCATGGAAGGCTAAATACTCAATCAATCCAAGGATCCAACCCAAGCACAAGGAGAATTTGAGTTCTGGTTTGGTATTTCGAATTCTATTTGAATGTTCATCTTCGTCTTCAATTGCTATTCTGTTTTCATGATTATGAATGCATTTAAGATTGAAAACGGATTAGGTTATGGATTCATTTCCTAATTTCGAATATTAATCACAGATTAATTGAATGATATTTCAGTTAGGATTGTGGTTTCAATCAATTTAGGGGTTAAGTCGATTGAATTGTTTCTAATGAGATTGAATGAACTTTCATAATAGGATAAATTTCTGAGAACAATGATGATTCGAATTGCTTGGTGAGGTGAATTAGATTGATGCTTTAATTCTTTTTTACATTACTTCTTTTGAATTGCTTCTAATAATTCTGTTTACTTCTTTTCGAATTACTTTAATTTTAGTTTACGTTTTTGCAAGTTTTACTTACGCACATAAACTGTTCGATAAAATTCCCCCATTACTGTTATTAGTGAATTGAAGCTAGAACCATATTGATTGTGTCTCTGAGTCGACTTAGGTTAATCTTATGCTACAAAATTAACGTAGTTAAATTGTTTTGGAGCGTAACGACAAACGCATATCAAAATTGGCGTCGTTGCCGGGGACACGGTTTATTGTGTGCTAGCTTTAATTCACTGTAATTAGTTCATAGTAGTATTAATATATATATATATATATATATATATATATATATATATTTGCATACATTCACTGCATATTGACATTTTGTTGCACAATTGCACTTTGTCACATATTTGCATTGTTGTTGTTGTGCATTATGAAGTATGAATGACGTAGTTTATGTGCTGTCAAAAAACAGAGAAAACAGAGAAAAAAACAGAGTAAAAAACAGAGTAGTAGTAGGGAGAAAGTAGTGTAGTGTAGTTATTTTTGTAGTGTCATTTTGCTGTCCCAAATTTTTTTCAGCTTGTGCAGTTTGAGTTCGATTTGTTTCCTAGGATTTATCCCTCATTTTAAACAAAAGCAACCCCATTAAGGGTTGGGTGTGGGTTCAAATTGGCAAATTCGAACTCTAAGTAGGAGTTTTGGACCGGTTTTTACAATTGTCATAAGGGCATTCTGGTAATTTCATAGCAAACTATCTCAGAATTGGCTGAAATTTTACCAGAAGGTCCAAATCGCCAAATTCCATCGTTTAGGCCATTTTTTAGGAGATTTTCTAATTTCATGATTTTTAAAAATCACCAAAAAAATCAAAAAAATCAATCATGATTTTTAGACATTCACTGTTATTTTTTTAGATTTTTTCAAAAAATTTTAGGGCAGTTTTCCAATATATATTTCATTTCAGCATATATAGTTAGTAGTGTCCTGATAGCATAGCTGTTTGATATTTCTGTGCTGTCTGTGCTTATTGTTCCTTATGAGCTAAACTGTGTATGACTAGGTCCACATCAAGTGACTTACATTAGGTTAGATGACTTTGATAGTGTAGTTTTAGACAGTAGTGTAGTGTCTTCTGACTTTGATTCTGAATCTACTTCTAATCCTTTCACTTCTACACATCTTGATATAATGGCTGATAACAACCTAACTCTTAAGGAGTTAGCTACACCTGATGTTGTTTACCAACCTTGGTGTATTCAATATCCTGAGACTGAGGTCAGTTATGAACTGAAATCTGGACTGATCCATTTGCTTCCTAAGTTTCATGGACTTGCTGGAGAAGATCCACATAAACAGCTTAAGGAGTATCATGTGGTGTGTTCCACCATGCGACCACATGACGTTCACGAGGATTATGTCAAGATGAAGGCATTTCCTTTCTCTCTAGATGGTGTTGCTAAGGACTGGTTGTACCTTCAACCAGATCCTATCAACACTTGGACAGACATGAAGAAAAGATTCTTGGAGAAATTCTTCCCTGCTTCCAGAACAGCATCCATCCGGAAGGAAATTTGTGGCATAAGGTAGTTTCCTGGAGAGACTTTGTATGAGTACTGGGAGAGATTCAACAAGCTGTGTGCTACCTGTCCTCACCATCAAATCAGTGAGCAATTACTGATTCAGTATTTTTATGAGGCTTGATGTTGATGGATAGGAGTATGATAGATGCAGCTAGTGGAGGCGCGCTGATGGACAAGACCCCTCTTGCTGCAAGGCAGTTAATTTCTAACATTGCAGCCAACTATCAACAATTTGGTGCTAGAGTTGCAACATCCAAGGTGATGGCAACAAATGAAGTTTCTGTTTCTATGGTTGCTGATAAGCAGAGGTTGGAGAACAAATTGACAGAGTTGACATCCTTTGTGAGGCAGCTTGCTATTAGGCAACAATAGAATGTGATGGCAGCCAATCAACCAAGGCTCTATGGTATCTATTGTGCGCCTGATCATCCCACAGATGCATGCCCCACTCTTCAAGAGACAGAACAACCTGCTGAAGTTTCTGCCATGCAACCTGGCCAGTCATTTAGACCTCAACAGAAGTATGATCCTTACTCCAACACTTATAATCCTGGTTGGAGAGATCATCCAAATTTGAGATATGGTCCTGGTCCACAATAACAATAGCCCTTTAGAGCTCCACAGCAACCCTTCCAGCCTGCCACCACCAAATGCCAACCTCCTCCTTTTAGACAGTAGCCACAGTTCCAACAACCTGCACCTACACCTGCACAACCTGTGCAGGCCAGTTCTGGACCTTCCTTGGAGGATTTGATGAAGCAAATGGCCACCTTTCAACAAAATGTCAGTGCCACCATCCAGGACCTGCAGACTTAGATTGGACAGTTAGCTACAACTGTCAACTAGATGCAGCAACAGGGTTCTAGTAACCTTCCAGCACAACCAGTTATTAATCTGAAGAATGTGAGTGCTATTACCTTGAGGAGTGGCACGGAACTTCCAGATGCTGGTGCTAAAATTGATGTTGGTGCTGGTAAAAAAGTTGATGATGGTGCCAAAAGAGATTCTGCACCAAAATAGATTCCCTTACCTTTTCCTTCTAGAGCCATTCCTGCAAAGAAAGTGGTGGACCTTGATTCTGATCTGCTTGAGACTTTCAGGAGGGTGGAAGTTAACATTCCCCTCTTGGATGCCATCAAACAAATTCCAAAATATGCAAAGTTCTTGAAGGAGTTGTGCACCCACAAGAGGAAGCTGAAGGGAAATGAGCAAGTGAAGATGGGCATAAATGTTTCCGCACTGATACAGGGTAAAACTGTTGATGCCATCCCACTATCCACCTTGCCACAGAAGTGCAAGGATCCTAGCACTTTCATTGTCCCATGCACCATTGGAGATATTACTTTTGCGGATGCCTTATGTGATCTTGGAGCCTCCATTAATGTCATGCCCACATCAGTTTATAGATCACTACACCTTGGTGAGATGAAACCCACTAGTGTTGTCATCCACTTAGCCAACAGGAGTGCTGCACTTCCACTTGGACTTATTGAAGATGTGCTGGTGCGGGTTAATAATTTGATCTTCCCAGTGGATTTTTACATTTTGGATATAGAAAATGAGTCTTCTAGTCATGGTTCCACATTGATCCTAGGGAGACCATTCTTGATGACAGCTAGGACCAAAATTGATGTGCATGCGGGAACTCTTTCTATGGAGTTTGGTGATGACATTGTTCAGTTTAACATTTTTGAGGCTATGAGACATCTTGTAAAGGAGCATTCTGTTTTTCTTCTTGATATCATTGATGCTGCAATAGATAGTGTAGATATTTCTGATTTACTTTCTGATTTTTCTGATCTTCTTCTGATCTTTCTGATTTTGATCTTGGTTCTTGTAATTGTACCTGTGATGATTCTGCTGCCATGTGTAGTATTTGTGCGGAAATTTCCTTCGCACTTCACTTTGATTGTGTTCCAGGTACAAATACAAGTTCTGAGCCTACTATCCCATTTCCCTCAGCCCCTAGTCTTTCCTTACCTTCCACTATTCAACCACCTTCCTTGGAGTTGATGTCACTACCTGAGCACCTCAAGTATGCATATTTAGATGATGCTCAGAAGCTTCCAGTCATCATATCTAGTAGTCTACCACTGGAGCATGAAGAGAAGTTGATGCATGTTTTGAGAGGCCACAAAAAGGCCATTGGATGGACGCTTACTGACCTTCCTGGAATTAATCCTTCCATCTGCATGCATCAGATGCTTTTGGAGGATGATTCTAGACCAGTGAGGCAACCACAGAGGAGGCTGACTCCCACTATTCTTGATGTGGTGAAGAAGGAAGTGATGAAGCTACTAGCTGCAGGGATCATCTATCCCATCTCTGATAGCACTTGGGTTTCACCTGTCCAAGTGGTTCCTAAGAAGTCGGGCCTCACAGTTGTGAAGAATCAAGATAATGAGCTGATTCCGACTAGAGTGGCCAATAGTTGGCGAGTTTGCATTGATTACAGGAGACTCAACCAGGCCACTCGCAAGGACCATTTCCTGTTGCCTTTCATTGATCAAGTTTTAGAGAGGTTGGCAGGTAAATCACATTATTGCTTTCTTGATGGTTTTTCTGGTTACATGCAAATCCATATTGCACCAAAGGATCAACATAAGACCACATTCACTTGTCCATTTGGCACATTTGCTTACACCCGGATGCCTTTTGGCCTAAGCAACGCACCTGGTACCTTCCAAAGGTGCATGGTAAGCATTTTTTCTTATTTACTAGAGAGTTGCATGGAGGTGTTTATGGATGATTTCATTGTTTATGGTTCCTCTTTTTATGCATGTTTGGATAGTCTCTCTAGAGTGCTTGACCGATGTATTAGTACTAACCTTGTTCTTAACTTTGAGAAATGTCATTTCATGGTGCATGAGGGTATAGTCTTAGGACATTTGGTCTCTAGCAGAGGTATTGAGGTTGATAAGGCCAAAATTGATGTGATTACCTATTTGCCTTACCCCGCTTCTGTGCGGGAAGTACGTTCTTTTCTTGGACATGTAGGTTTTTATAGGAGATTCATTTAGGATTTCAGTAAGATTGCATTGCCATTGTCCAAGCTTCTCCAAAAGGACATAGACTTTATATTTGATCAGCCTTGCAAAGAGGCATTTAAGGGATTGAGGAGGAAGCTGACTACCTCTCCCATCATGCAGCCACCAAATTGGGAGCTTCCCTTTGAGCTCATGTGTGATGCCTCTAATTATGCACTTGGGGCTGTGTTGTCACAAAGTTTTGGTAAACTATCCCATGTCGTTGCTTATGCTTCATGCACTTTCGATGCAGCCCAAGTTAACTACACCACCACTGAAAAGGAGCTTTTGGCTATTATTTTTGCTTTAGATAAATTTATATCTTATTTGCTTTGCTCCCATATCACTGTCTTTACAGACCATGCAGCTTTGAATTACCTGTTGAAGAAGCCTGATGCTAAACCTAGATTGATCAGGATGCTTCTTCTTCAGGAATTTGACATTGAGATTAAGGACAGAAGTGGTGCAGAAAACTTGGTTGCTGATCACTTGAGCAGGGTTGAAGGACCTCTTGAGTCCTTTCCCATTAGTGATAATTTTCCTGATGAGCATTTGATGCATTTGCATTCATCACATGTCACACTTTGGTTTGCTGACATTGTTAATTTCCTTGTTGCATCTGTTGTTCTACCTCATGCATCTAGGTCCCAAATAGATAAACTTAAGAGTGATGCTAAATATTATGTTTGGAATGATCCTTATTTGTGGAGGTTTGGTAGTGACCAAGTGATCCGAAGGTGTGTGCCTGATCATGAAATTCAGTCTATTCTTCAGTTTTGTCATGGCTCACCTATCGGAGGTCATTTTGGTCCTCAGAGGACCGCTAGGAAAGTATTAGACTATGGGTTCTTTTGGCCCACCTTGTTTAGAGATGCTCATCACTTTACCACCACTTGTGAGCAGTGTCAGAGAGCAGGACACACAATTACACATAGACATGAGATGCCTCAGCAACCCATTATTTTTTGTGAGATTTTTGATGTCTGGGGTATTGATTTTATGGGTCCATTTCCTATTTCTCATGGTTTTTCATATATTTTGCTTGCTGTTGATTATGTTTCTAGATGGGTTGAGGCTAAGGCCACCATAACTAATGATTCTAAAGTTGTTGTTGATTTTGTGAGATCCAACATTTTTTGTAGGTTTGGTTTGCCTAGAGCCATTATCAGTGACCAGGGGAGCCATTTCTGTAACCGGTCATTCGCATCCTTGCTTCAGAAGTATGGGGTTGTGTATAGAGTTGCTACAGCTTATCATCCCCAAACTAATGGGCAAGCAGAGGTTTTTAACAGAGAGATCAGGCAAGTGTTACAAAAGGTGGTGCAACCAAACAGGAAAGATTGGAGCAAGCTTCTTGAGGATGCTTTATGGGCTCATAGGACCGCTTACCGCACACCTTTGGGGATGTCTCCCTGTAGGGTGGTTTTCGGTAAGGCATGCCACCTTTCAGTGGAGATTGAGCACCATGTTTATTGGGCGGTGAAGAGTTGTAACATGGCATTTGATGAAGCAGGTATGCAAAGGAAGCTTCAGTTGCAAGAGCTTGAGGAGATTAGTTTAGAAGCCTATGAGAACTCCAAGATTTACAAGGAGAGAGTGAAGAAATTCCATGACTCTAGGATTCTTAGAAAGGAGTTCCATAGTGGCCAAAAAGTGTTATTGTTTAACTCTCGCCTTAAGCTTATTTCCGGTAAACTTCGATCTAGATGGGATGGACCTTTTGTTATTACTGATGTTTTCCCCATGGTGCAGTTGAGATTAAAAATGAAGCTACCGGCAAAGTCTTCAAGGTCAATGGTCACCAACTCAAAGCATTTCATGAGATCCCTCAAGTGGAGGACATCTCTTTGGTCCTGACAATTTTGTGTGAAGATGTGTCCTGAATGACATTTGGAGAGTTTCCTTTTCCCTTCTTTTACTTGTTGTCTTTTTGTTTGCATTTCTTTACATGCCTACATTGAGGACAATGTGCATTTCAAATGGGGGGAGAAGGATCCTAAAAATTTAAAAGTTTTTGAAACTTTGGTTATTTTCTGTTTTCTGTTTTCTGTCTGTTTATGTTTTGTTGCTGTCTTTTTGTCAGTGTCTGTTATTTTCTGTTTTTTGTTTATCTGTCTGTCTGTATTCTATTTGTCTGTTTTAGTTTTTGAGTCTGTATATTTTTGTTGTTTGTTTCTTCTGTTTCTGTTTGTTGCTGTTTTTATTGAATTTAGGCACTTTTTCATGTTTTTCATAGGATTTCTAACTTGTATAAATTGTGATAAATGTTAAAAAGTTGGTTGGATTGAGAGGTTTCATACTTGATGTGAATCATTGTTGCAATTGTTGAAGTGATAAGTAAGCTTGAGAAATAGAATTTAAGGTGAACCTTGTGTGGTAGAATTATGTCTTGTGAGTTTTTGAGCCTTTGTGGATATGTTCTTTCATGTGTGATTTCACCCTTGTGCTAGATTACTCTATGTTTTGCCTTGCCTCTTTTGATATTCCTTGTTGCACATGCTTTGATTGAGATGATTTAGGCCTTCTTTCTTTTAGCCACTAGCCAAATAAACCTATCCTTGTGTTGATATCCATTGTCATCCTTTTTGAGCCTTTAGCCTTTTCTTTCTTGTTTAGCTCATTAAAAACTAAAAAAAATGATGGAAAACCATGTTATCCTAGCTTTAGGGAGAAAAGGGGCTTTGGAATTGTTTTGGGAGTAGGTTTCAAACAAGTGGGGGCTATTTGTATTTTATTTTGTTTTAAAAGAGAAGAAAAGAAAAAGAGAAGAAAGAGTTCAATAGCAAAAGTTCAAAGAAAAGAGAAAAAAAATTGTGTATAAGCAAAGAAAAAGAAGTTCAAGCAAAGAAAAAGAAATATGCAATAAAAGATGTTATGGTTCATTTTCATTCTTGTAAATTCTTTTAAATTTCATCTTATTGCTTCTACCCTCTTTTAACTTGTTGGCTTGCTCCCCATTGCCCCTCTTTTCTTTTAAGTTTTAGCCTAAATATCCTTTTCTTATCCACCTTTTCCTAAGCCATTCATTACAAGCTAATAAAGTCTTTTTGATCTTTTGATGCATGTATATTTCAAGTTGAATGAATTAGAGGCTTGTCAATGCTTGGATGTGCTAGTTACATGTGGTGTTTGGGTGTAAATACAAGCCATACACATTATATGAGGTTGAGTGCCACCTTTTGAGAGAATTATATCACCTTGGTGCATTCTTAATCCTAAACTTAACTACTTTTTCACTTTGCACTTTGTGATCATGTTTTCATGGATTGTTTGTTACCTCAATATTATTCTTCCATCTTTCATCTCTCTCACTTTTGAGCATTGTTGTGATCCATTGACAAATATGTGTTCCTTGTTCATACCCTTTCTTTAAATTTTGGTTTACTTTAGTTTGAATTTTTCTCTTAGTCTTTCTTTTAGTTTTGCCAAGGAGTGCAAAAGTTTAAGTGTGGGGTATTTTGATGGAGTGCTTTTAGTCAAATATTTTTTCTATCCTTCTTAGCTTATTTAACCTCTTTTAGACTTTTATTTTTTCATTCTAATTCAGTTTTTGGCCTAGGTAAGTAAGTGGGCTTAATTGCTAATTGTAGCGTATTTTTGGATCTTATGCTCACATGACCTATCTGCCTTGTATAGGACCTACAGAGTTCTACAGAACTTCGAATGGAGCTTTCTAGTAGTCCCTGGAAAGATAACGAAAAGATATATAAGTTTGCTAGAAATAGCTCGAGGCCAATTCTATCATTTGGAGGGTCATTTTAAGCTTCAAAGTTAGCACCTCTGCATTTGTAATTTTGGGCTGCGAATTTGATTTTTATGGTTGTAAATAGTAAATAATTAGAATTGATGGGTTTTATTGATGAACCATTCTTTTCTTCAGACTCAGTCACTACATATTAGTGACATTGGACAGATTTTGACACACTTTCATTTTAATAAAAACAGTTTTACATTTCCTTCTTTTAAGTTTTTAGGATCAAAACCCTTGCTCTTATTTTCTCTCACATGTTCTTCCTTGTTCTTCATTTTCGTTGTGTTGTGCTTCCATTTTTGTGCAATCATTCCATGGGGCTTTCACTAATGATGATCATAGAAGGCTAAATACTCAATCAATTCAAGGATCCAACCCAAGCACAAGGAGAATTTGAGTTCTGGTTTGGTATTTCGAATTCTATTTGAATGTTCATCTTCGTCTTCAATTGCTATTCTGTTTTCATGATTATGAATGCATTTAAGATTGAAAATGGATTAGGTTATGGATTCATTTCCTAATTTCGAATATTAATCACAGATTAATTGAATGATATTTCAGTTAGGATTGTGGTTTCAATTAATTTAGGGGTTAAGTCGATTGAATTGCTTCTAATGAGATTGAATGAACTTTCATAATAGGATAAATTTCTGAGAACATGATGATTCGAATTGCTTGGTGAGGTGAATTGGATTGATGCTTTAATTTTGTTTTACATTACTTCTTTTGAATTCTGTTAGTTTCTGTGTTGCTCTTTAATTTTAGTTTACGTTTTTGCAAGTTTTACTTACGCACACAAACTGTTCGATAAAATTCCTCCATTACTGTTATTAGTGAATTGAAGCTAGAACCATATTGATTGTGTCTCTGAGTCGACCTAGGTTAATCCTGTGCTACATAATTAACATAGTTAAATTGTTTTGGAGCGTAACGGCAAACGCGTATCATTGACCATATTACCCTTCCCTTAAAGCAGAAATTGCAAAAAATTCCCTTGAGGTGAAAATTACGAAGATGCCCCTAGATATTTTGGTTAGATATTTTACGATGAAAATTACATGAATACCCTTGGATATTTTGGAAATTACAAAAATGTCCTTGAGTCAAAATTACACAAATACCCTTAGATATTTTGTTGAGATATTTTAGAATGAAAATTACAATCATACCCCTAGGATAAATACAAATTACCATAGTACCCTTGAGGCTAGAATTACCAAGACACCCTTAGATATTTTGTGAAAGCTTGATGAAATTACAGAGTGCCCTTGGATGGCAAATTACCAAAATACTTTGTGACAAGAAGCCTCAGAATAGGATTTCTATGAATTTCATACGGTAATAACTTCGAAATTTTATTAAGAAGAATTCAAGCATCAGAAAAATATAGAAAAATGATAAATAGAATCTGTGGAATCTTCTCTTAATTGTAGGATGAATAGACTAATTCAATAAGATGGTTTAGTAATTTTGATTGTTAGAAGCAGAA
>PYAF01003191.1:107007-121166 GCA_007407185.1 Glycine tomentella
CATGTGTTTGTTGAAAATCCTAAATGAACTAGACTAATTTATAGATTATAACTTGAATACCTAATTAGTTTAGAATGAAAGTAATTAATTAATACAATTAATTCTGGTTAATTAATAGGACTAATTTTATTTTGTGGTAATTATAATTAATTATTTAATGTGGTGAGTTATTAATTTAATATGGCTGTATGAGATTATACTGCTGTATTTCGGTTGCTGTATTTAATAATTGATGTTGCTGTATGTTGTTGTATAATTTATTATGTGCTGTATAATGATTCTGTATGTTGTTATTTAATTTACTATGTTGCTATTCTGGTTATATTTATAATTAAATAATGTTGTATGTTGTTGCTGTATATTGTTGTAGCTTAATATTGCTGTTGCTGTATTTAATGATTGTTGTATAATGCTATGTTGCTGATTGCTGTATTTAATTAAGTTGCTGTATCGTATTTTATTTATTAATGTAGCTGTATAAATTGAAGTAGCTGTATGATATTCATTTGGTGTTGAACCATGATAAAGATTCCATGTATATTTTTATTAGAAATTAGGTCATGAACATATGATTTATTTCTCTAAAAGAAATTATGGCACACTTGTATCTTTTATATGAAATTAAGTATGATGAAGTGATGGTGCCAAAATCAAGAGAATTTGAATGGAAGAAATATCAAAGGGTAACTGAAAATAAAAGGAAATCATTACATTCATTTTTGCATTTTCCCCTCGGAGTGGAGGGAGGTCTCACTGGAATGGGTGGGACTGTTCCACTGGAGTGGGTGGAACTGTATGGTACCTTTTTCCCCTCGGAGTGGAGGGAGGTCTCACTGGAGTGGGTGGGACTGTTTCACTGGAGTGGGTGAAACTATTCTAACTTCTGGTACCTTTAATTAGGCCTCTGAGATCTCAGTCATGCATCATTTAACCAAGAGATCATACATCATTTTATATCGGCTTATAAACATTCTTTTATGTTGCTACATATCGGTTGTTTACTTCAAATTGGTTATGTATTTAATTTGTTATTCTATTTTTTTCTGTCAATTATCTAATCATGTTTATTAAATACTTACCCGAGTTGTGTCTGTGGTATGACACCTGTGATGACCCCAAATATATTTGGGCGAGCAGAGGAACAGTGAATAGCTGAGGCATGGAGAGGATTGATGAATTGTATGATGTGTTTTGACTTGTGGGTGATATCGTTTGTTGTTGCTGCTTTTGGAGTTATGAGATTGTATGGTACTATTTTTTTAATGGTCTGTACCTTATTATGGATAACTGTACTCGGACTGTTATACTTAATTATGCTTAAATTACCTAGGCTACATACTTTGTTAAATTATTTCAACATAGCAAACCGTTTAGAATAATATTTTACGTAACTGAATTCCGTAGAAAAATTTTCCCGTAAATTAAAAATGAAGTTGGTAACAAAAGAAATCAGCGTAATAAGTTAACATAAGGAAATTAAACAAAATCGTTATATCCTCACTTCTTCAGTTCCTTCATGGGTGATCTCTAGCATCTCCTACATCTCCTTGGCACTGGTACATCTAACTGTTCTAAAGAATTCATCAGAAGAAAGAGTAGAAGTTATCATATTCTTGGTCTTAAAATCATATTGAGCAATCCTTTTTTCTTCCTCATTCATCTCATCCCAATCTTTGAGAATCATGTTATTATCAACAATTTTGATGGGTACCCTAGGACCATTTTCTATTGCATTCTAAGCACCTGGGTCATTAGATTGAATAAATATCTTCATCCTATTTTTCCTAAAACTGAAATGCTCCCCTTCAAACAAAGGAGGTCTATTTAAAGAAGCACCTTCCTTGAAGGTTATTTGTGAAGTATTCATTTTTTGAAAAAAAAAATAGTGATCTTGAGTAACTTTCAAGAACCAGCTCTTGATGTCAATTGTAAAATATAGGAACACTTCACACTTAACCAAGAGGGGGTGAATTGGTTAGGTTTGGTAAATTAAAAATGTCTTAGACAAAATCAGAGTTTTCCTTTAGGATCTTTATCAATTTTGAAACCAAGAATCCTTATTCAATCAAATGCTCAGCCAAAGGTATCCAATAGCTCAAAATTTAATTGATAAACAAATCAACACAATCAAAATGGACAGAATATAATCAAGATAAAGATAATAATCAAAACACAAAAGATTTGTACTGGTTCACTTCAAACACTATGAAGCTACATCAAGTTTTCTTCCACTCAACACTAGAATGGAGTTCCACTATTATAAAAATATTCTTACAAGCTTTTACGAGAACCTCCCCTTTATCAACCCTAGATAAACTGAAATCTAAAACCCTATTAGACTTCTAAGGAGAAAGATCCAGAGAACACTACTCTGATCTTTAAGCTAGAGAACCTTTCTCTAGTCCCAAGCTTTAAGAATCAAAATTACAATAGCCAATTCAATACAAATTCAGAAAAGAATTACAACCACTAAGTTAAGGAAAGAAAACACCTGATGATCCAGTGAATGATATGCACATGAATGAATATACTAGGTTGAATAATGAAAACAAACTCAGAACATCTCCTTCCTTAACCTTTGAAAAAAATCTTCTTGCTTCAAGAACCACTTAACAACCCATAAGTGTTTTAGTGAAAGCAAGAACTCATAGAACCCAGAAAATCACTAAGAATGTGTTTAGAAAGCTTATGTAGGCTCAGAATACGAATTGATCAAGTTACAAAACAAGCTGAGCCAAGGTTCTATTTATAACAAACTTTTGTAATTGTTAGTAATCGATTAAACACGCCCAATAATCGATTATTTCACTCATGTAATCGATTAAATTAACCTTGTAATCGATTAAAGTGTTCTACAAAAAATCTGGATATGGGCAACGAACAAAATAATCGATTATTCCATCTCGTAATCGATTAAGACAGGAAGCTTCATAATCTTGAAATACACTAAGTAATCGATTACGGATTCTGGTAATCGATTAAACTAGGAAGCTTCAGAAATCATATTGAACTATGTAATTGATTACTGTATTTGGTAATCGATTAATGCAGCAAACATGTTAATCACAGGCATATGATGTAATCGATTACTAACCTTGGTAATCGATTAAGACATGAAGGTGATTTTTTTTTGTTTAGCCTATGTAATCGATTACGGCCTGTTGGTAATTGATTAAAATGTTCATCAAGGTAGTTTATATGTAAACGTAGGTAAAATAATCGATTAATCCGATACGTAATCAATTACATTGTTCTTGAAAAGTTTTCCAGAATAACTAAGAACAAAATAATTGATTCTTACCTTAATGTAATCGATTAAATCAGTAGAAAACTTATTTTTCCAAAAACCTTTGATTTAATTAAAAAACTTAAACAATTTATCAAAGCCTTGTGAACTCTATTACTCAAACTAATTGATTTAATAAATGATGTGAATGCAATGCACTTGGATCACCAGAAATGCTTCTTCCTTTTACATTTAATCACAAATTAATCTTCAAGGCTTCAAGGCATGTTGAAAGCTCAAATTGTGGAGGTTTATTGGCGTGGTCATAACATGTTTGTATTTCTGATGTCTGTTATACCATAGGTTTCAATGCCTGGTCACGAATTATCAGACTGGCCATCTGGGTAATTCGTGAAGTGCAATGGAACACTATGGAACACCATAACCAACCCCTCCTAAGCCATATGCCAACCACCCCAACAATCAAAGGACTGCTACTACGGGGTTTTCTGGTGCTAGTGGTAGCAAACCACTACTTTTTTTACTCAGATCATTTGTTTCAAGTGTGGTAAGCCAGGGCATATCTCTTCTAACTGTGTGCAAAAAGACCTGATCTGTTACAATTGCAGACAAAAGGGTCACTTTCAAAGAGACTGCCCATATATCAAGAAAGAGCATAATGGTTGAGGTCTGAAGGACCAAACCGGACATCCGAAAGCCACGGGAAGAGTCTTTACTCTTAATGGTGCTGATGCTTCGAAACCCAAAGATCTAATCTAAGGTAAATGTTTCATAAGTGGGATTTCGTTACTTGTGTTATTCGATTCCGGCGCAACCCATTCGTTTCTAGAGGGAAGAACAGAGAAGGGATCTCTGGTTCTTGATCTTTTGAAAAGTTTATAGGGTATAGATTTTGAATTTTACTTAGGGTGAGTAAGTGAGATCTGTTGTAAGCTTGTAAAGAACAAATATTTGTTATAGTGGAACTCTGACCAAGATTTGGTTAGAAGAAAACTGGATGCAACCTCCAAGGTTGAGAGGTGAACCAGTATAAATCTTGTGTGTTTTAAGATTTTGTTTGTATTTCTATATATTCTTGAAGTATAGAGTTTGTTCATTATACAAATCTGGTTATAGCACAAGAGTGGTTTGATTGGTGAAGTAAATTGATTTTCAAATTGGTTTTGAAAGATAAAGATCCTTTTGAAAGTCTTTCGCTATTAGAAAATTTGATAGAAAATTTTAAAACTCTGAGGTAAAACCAATTCACCCCCCTCTTGGTTATTTGCATAAGTGTTCATTATATTTTCAGTGACTAATGCCCTTGGTGTGTTTATGGATTATATGAATAGAATTTTTCACCCCTATCTCGATAGTTTTGTGGTAGTATTCATATATGATATTTTGGTATACTCTAAAGACTAGAGAGGAGCATGAGGAGCACTTGAGGATTGTGCTGCAAAACCTTAAGGATCGACAACTTTATGCTAAGTTGTCCAAGTGTGAGTTTTGGTTAGAGAAAGTGAGTTTCCTAGGACATGTGATATCCCAAGGTTGTATAGTTGTAGATCCTTCTAAGGTAGAAGCGGTTCTTAAGTGGGAGAGTCCTAAGTCGGTGTTTGAGATTAGGAGTTTTCTATATTTATCGATTTAGCCTACCCATGATTTGGAGTTAGCTGTTGTAATGTTTGCTCTTAAGATATGGAGGCATTACTTGTTTGACTCTAAGTTTGAAGTGTTTAGTGATCATAAAAGCCTTAATTATTTGTTTAGTCAGAAAGAGTTGAACATGCGTTAGAGGAGATGGTTAGAGTTTCTTAAGGACTATGATTGAGCTTAGCTATCATCTTGGCAAAGCCAATGTAGTGGCTGATGCTTTGAGTAAGAAGTCCCTACATGTATCTGCTATGATGCTTAGGGAATTGGATCTCTTAGAACAAATTAGGGACCTTAGCCTTGCACGTGAGGTTGCCCCTAATAGTGTGAGATTAGGAGCTTTAAGGATTACTAGTGACTTGCTAAGAGAGATCAGAGAAGGCCAGAAGTCTGATCCTTTTCTGAGGACTCAGTTAGAAGCCATAGCATTAGGGAGAGAGAGTTTTTTTAATATGGGATCAGATGTAGACTTGAGACTTCAAGATAGAATCTGTGTCCCAATGTATCTGAGCTTAGGAAGATGATCTTGGAGGAAGGACATATGAGCAATTTGAGCATCCACCCTGGTGCTACTAAGATGTATCAGGATCTCAGGATAATGTTTTGGTGGCCAAACATGAAGAAAGAGGTTAATGAGTTTATTTATGCATGTTTAGTCTGTCAGAAGGCTAAGATAGAACATTAGAGACCTTCAGGTAAGTTACAACCCTTAGAAATACCCCAGTGGAAGTGGGACAATATTTCCATGAATTTTGTTGTAGAACTACCTAGGACCCCGAGAGGTTTAGATTCCATTTGGGTTATTATTAACAGATTGACCAAATCTACTCACTTTATCCCCCTCAATATCAGGTTTTCCTTAGAGAAGTTGACCTCCTTGTATATTAATGAGATTGTCAGATTACATGGTGTGCCGTCTAACATAGTATCTGATAGAGATCCTAGATTCACTTCTAGATTTTGGGAAAGTCTGAACAAAGCATTGGGAACCAAGCTTAGGCTAAGTTCAGCCTATCATCCTCAAACTGATGGGCAGATTGAACGAACCATTCAGTCTCTAGAAGACCTTTTGAGGGCATGTGTTTTAGAACAAAAGGGTAGTTGGGAGAGTTTTCTACCGTTGATAAAGTTTACCTATAACATTAGTTTTCACTCTACCATTAGCATGGCTCCCTACGAAGCTTTTTATGGTAGGAGGTGTAGGACAAGGATCCATTCCAAGGATCCAGTCCAAGCAAAAGGGGAATTTGAGTTCTGGTTTGGTATTTCAAATTCTGTATGAATGTTCACTTTCTTCTTCAATCCTCTTTCAACTTTCATGATTATGAATGTGTTTAGGATTGAAAGCGGATTAGGTTATGGATTCATTTCCTTATTTCAAATTTTAATCACAGATTAGTTGGATGATATTTCAATTAGGTTTGTGATTTCAATTAATTTAGGAGTTAATTCGATTGAACTGCTTCTAATGAAATTAAATGAACTTTCATTACATAATCATTATTTGAGAACTATGATAATTACCATTGTTTGGTTTGGTGAATTGGATTGATGCTCTTTAATCTGTTTTACATTACCTCTTATCAATTCGCATTAGTTTATGCGTTTGCAATTTTTACTTATCGCATGCCAACTGTTCGACAAAAATCCCCTATTATTCATTTGTGAATTGAAGTTGGAACCATATTGATAGTGTCTCTGAGTCAACCTAGGTTAATCTTGTGCTATAGAATTAGCGTAGTTTAATTGTTTTGAAGCGATACGACATCGCTAATCACACGATCAGTGCATCGGTGAGCCCACATTGGGGTGTTACGTATGTACATGGGGGTGCATGACGGGTTACCCTTACGAGGAAGGATTTGTTCCTAGTCGGGTCATGCGTTGATGATGCCCATGTTTCATACTTCATTTGTATGTGTGGAAATAGAATGAAGGCACGTGCATACCTGTGGTTTCGGTGGGCTGAGAACGCAGGTACCAAGGCGTCATCAGGTTTAGAATTCCCTAGCGACGCTAGCTGATCACCGGGTAGGGGAATGGCCAATGCACGACAGGGTGGCCCTGATAGGCAGTGAATCATTTTTCCTATGAGAGGCTATTTCCGGGTATGGTACCATATTGCATGCTGATAGATGAGTCAGGTGCATGCATCATTCTATTCATGATTGTTTGAGTTGTAAAATGCATTGGATGATTAGTTTGTTGAGTGTGTATTGGAATCATGGATTTTTGTTAATGATTGTGGTGGGTAATGTTGTTTCCTTACCGATTGCTGTTATATGATGTTTGTTGGTTTTATATAATAAACTCACCCTTGCATTTGTTGTACCGTGTGGTTGGTACCTGTGATGATCGCAAACTTTCGTTCATGGAAGCAGATGGGCAGCAGTAGGTGACCTTGGAGAGAGATCTTCTTTTTGTTGGAGCCGCCAAGCCGACGTGATGACGTTGAAACTCTTTTTGGAAGAGTTGTGTTTTGTTAATTAACTCTTTCATAGTTAGTCCCTTAATCCTTTTTGTAGACATGTATATTTTTAATCGTAATTACATGTAAAACTAAAATTATGTGTATACATATGTATTCAATTGTTGTAGTTGTATCGTGTGTATGATGATTGTATTATTATGAAAAACTTACTACCATTTGCATAGTCAGATTAATGAAGTTTTAATTAAAATTTGAAATTTACACGACTAGAGTTTGTGATGCCGTAGCAACGAGGCGGGTCGTTACACATGATCATGGATAGGAACAAATCCTTCTTTGCAAAGAATATCCAGTCATGCACCCCCCATGTACATACACAACATACAAATATGGGCTCACCGATGCACTGACCGTGGCTAGGAACCAATCCTTCCTCACAAGCATAACCAACATGTCACTGCACCCCACATGTACATATACAACATACAACCATGGGCACCATCAATGCATGACCATGGATAGGAACAAATCCTTCCTTGCAAGGATATCCAGTCATGCACCCCCATGTGTATCCACATCATACAATGACATTATCCACATCAACATTATCTCTTATTAATGTCATTATTAACATCAACCTCAACCTCATTCCATCTTAACATCATCATCATAAAACATCAATATCATCTCATTTCAACATTATCAACCACATCAACATTGTCTCATTTTAAACATCACCAATCACATAAACATTATCTCATTTCAACATCATCAACAACCTCAATAACATTTCACTTTCAATATCATCAACAACATCAATAATAAATTATCGCATCCCATTAGTTAAAAACATCTTTTGTCTTAAAAACAAGCACACACAAGAACAAACACACATCAATCGTAAATACATTGCATCCCATTAGTTAAAAACAGTTTTTCTTGAAAACCAACACACATTTTTTCTCTGACTTTATAAATAAATTTTAAAATACCAAGTTTAAACCAATTCACCCCCTCTTGGTTATTGTGGGTATTCCTATTGTTTTCACAAAAGACATCATTTTGAAATTCCGATCACACCAATGTGACCAGGAGTCAACAAAGATCACATAAATGACATCAATTTTATAAAAAGGAAACTTTTACAACATCTCATTTTCAAAGAATTTTCAAAGGAAGTGTAAAACTCCCAACAATGATACCCACAACACAAGAGACACTAAGAGAAGCTTAAAATAGTTAGTACAAGACAAAGGAAACAAATGTTACCTCAAAGAAACCAAGAAAGAAAGATTTGGAGGCTCCGTTCTCTACCGAAACTTCGAGTGGAGCGAAGATTCCACTTCGATTAAGAGGTTCTTCTCCGTGACGTGGTCCAATGGAAAACAACGGCGGCCCGTGGCGGTCACCAGTGGTCTTGGGTGGTGGAAAAGGAGGTTCTAGGGCTTTTTGGGCGAGAATAGAGAGAAAAGCAAAAACGCGTGTTTCTACATTGTTGGACGTATTTATAATCCACAGGTCTCGCTCAGTGCGACTGCATATCTCGCTTAGCGCAACCTATCTCACTCAGCGCAATTTCCTCTCTGTCTGGAAATGTTTAGGAATTGCGCTCAACGCTCGCCTTGCTCAGCACGCTGGTCGTGCTTAGAGCTGCATCAAAAATTTGTATTTGGAAAATCCCAACGGTCAAAATATGCAAAGATGACATGTGAAGCTTCTGTAAAAATTTGAAGGCGATCCAATGGTTAAAAAATATGGGATTGTAGTTTTATCGAAGCAGGTTATGGGTCAAACTATCACTCACGTATTACAACAATAATTCAAACAAACTTCGCACAACAATTCAACTAGCCTAAATGAATCAATTAATAAAACAACACAACAATTACATCAAACATCTAATTTCAGTTATCAAAATTTCAGGGTGTTACATATAAAAAGAAGAGAATGATGGCACTGGGGTATTAGGTTTCAAGAAGTCGAGGGCCTCTTTTAGCCTTTGTGCAATGAGACAAGTTGTCGGGTGGCTCTCCGGTTCGGGTGGCCCTATTTCTGCTGGTTCTTAGTGTCTGCCTTCGGCTCCGTCAGTCATCCAGCCTACCACTGCTACTCTTGCTTCTCCTTCCCCATCGATACAGGAGGTTCCGCTTCTCCTACTACTATTGTTTCTACGCCGGTTTCTTCGACCGGTCCTGTCGTAGCTCCTTTGTCCACCGTTGCTACGCCCTTGCCGAGTGTTGGGGTGGCAACCACTAGTGCTCCAGAAATGCCACCTCCTTCCTATCCAGCTCCACCAATTGCCCTTTCTACTATGTTGGCGTCGATATTGCCCTCTTCCTCTTCTCACCCAAGTGTCTCTCTTGATCATGTCTATACTTCGCGTAATACTAACTCACTGTGGAGTATGGGGTATAGGACAGAGTAGAGAACTCCAACTGACTTTGTATCTCCCTTTGATAAGAATTTGATCCGGTCAGTTGGGATTCAGAATGCAACTGACACTGCCAAGGTCTTCCTCCAAAGAAGTCTGGCGATTCTGGAGGAGAATGGACATTGACAACAGGAAGCTCTGAGCAAGGTGTCGTCCTTAGAAGTTGAGGTCGCTAAATGAAGGGCCACTGCTCGAACTATTTGGAGGGTGGAACGTCCCAAGGTGGCCAATGCCATTGTTGCCTTTGCTAAGGCGGTTAGGTCCAACCACCAGCTGTCTTTCAAGGTTGGCAGTGTTCTTGCTAACTACTGTGCACTCGAATGGATGGCGATAAGATGGCTTAGCGTTGTAAGTACCTACTTGAAAATAATATGAACACACACAATAACCAAGAGGGGTGAATTGGTTTAAACTTGGCCTTTTTAAAATCTTTAGAAAATCAGAGTTAAAGGATCTTTATCGCAATTAAGCAAAGAATGCTACAATCAATCAAACCACTCAGCTCAAGAAAACAATTACAAAAACTTAACTTGTTGAGTAATAAAGAATTCACCAAGAATCACAGATTAATATAGCTAGAAGAGATTAAAAGAAAGTAATCAATACAAGAACTTATACTAGTTCACCTCTCAACAAGAGAAGCTACATCCAATTTCTTCTCATCAAAACTTGATTAGAGTTCCACTATTCACAAAATTCAGTTCTTACAAGCTTTACAACAATCACTCTTTATCAAACCTAGATAAAGAACATAAATCTAAAATCCTATTAGACTCCTAGTGATGAAGACATAGAGAACCCTTCTCTACTCTTTCCCTCTAGAGAAACCCACTCTAGAAAAACTTCAAGAACCTTTTGTAATAGTTACAAACAACCAAAAATACAAAAACGAATTTACAAGCAAAGCTAATGGAGAGAGACAACATGATGATCCATTGAATATGAATGAATATGAGTTACTAAACAAGATTGAAATGAAAAACAATTTCAGAACTTCCTCTCCAAAAAGCTTCTTTGTTGTCATGCCCAAGATATCTTTCAAAATACCATGAAGATTTGAATTTGTGGGTCAAGCACTTTAGAACTCAGAGTAACCTTTCTCAATCTCATAAGGCTTATGAAAACTTTGGAAATTTTGTAGAGTAAATGTGTCGTTAGTTTCAAAAAACCCATCAACAATTTATAAAAATAGTTGTAACTAAATATAATCGATTAAATCACCTAAGTAATCGATTAAAACTTCATTTGTAATCGATTGAAAACAAATTTAATCGATTAAAATGTTCTTCAATTTTCTAGAAAGGTTATACGAACAAAGTAATCGATTATTTTGACCTGTAATCAATTACTACAAGGATTCATTGTTCTATAAATGAACTAAGTAATCGATTACGGATAAATGGTAATCGATTAACACAGTCAAGTCATGTTCTGCGTTTATAATGAGTAATCGATTACTTAATGCTGGTAATCAATTATTTTGTTCTTCAAAGCTCAGGTAATAGATTACCAATATGTGTAATCGATTAATACAGTGAAAAATTGTTTTTCCAAAAACTTAAAACCATGAGCATTACTTTGATGCAATCATGAAATCTTAAACCTTTTCACAAATCATGTGCTTTTGTAAAATCATGAATGCAAGTAAATGAATGATGTTTATGCAATGCAGTGGATCATAGGATGATTCTTTCCTACATCAAGCAATTACAAATGCCTTCAATTAAATGTCATGTACAAAGCTAAAACATTTATTCATCTTCAGCATATATCTTGATTCATCTTCATGCTCCCCCTATATCTAACACTATTGAGGGAGAAGAAGGATTTGGCTACCGTAGAGGATGAGCTTGCCAAGGTGGTGGCTGACCTTGACGCCTGGTTGAAGGAGTTGGAGTCTAGGCTAGAGGAGTTCGAACTTAGGGCGTCAAGGGAGAGGGAGACTGGTAAGGAGCTTGACGAAGAGCTATTGGTGTACAAGAAGAAGATCGTGGCCGCATGAAAGGTTTTTATAAATCCGTTAGCCAGGCCAAATTCTTCACCAAGGATCTTGACTTGGGTCTTTTTGACCCTTTCAAGGATATGAAGGATAGTGAACTGCTTGATGAAGAAGGGATAGCAGCTGCGGAGGAGGATGTCGACGAGGAGCAAGGCGATGGGGCTAGTGTTTAGGTCTCTTTTTATTTTTTTTCTTTTTTGTTGGATTTTGATCGTAAAGGCTTTATAACTTTGACAATGTGACTTTTCTTCTTTAATACATATGTTTTCCTTCATTGATGAAATTTTGCTCTGTTATATGTCGTCTTGCATGTTGCCTTTTGTTTATGCGATGTTCCGCTACTTGTGGTAGCAAGTATAGGGTGTCTTGATGATAATAAGATCTTGGCGGAGTAAGAAGAAAGACATTGACATCTTTGTGTGAGTTAGATGACATGAGATCATCTCAGGTTTGATTTCAACTTAGTTAACGGTCTTGTCAGTCATCTGGTGACGCTTCCTTTCGCTTTGTGGAGCTTCTCCCCTGATACTTATGAGGAGGTAGTTTCAATTCCACCTGATTGAAGGTCTTGCTGACCAATTTGGTGATGTCTCCTTTTGTCGTGTGGAACCTGGACCTAGTGTTTTTTGCAATTTCAAAGGAGTGGGTTTACCAAGAGTGTACCTTGGGTTTTTGCAGGAGTGCACACCAAGGGTGGACCTTGGGTTTCTTTTATGAGTGTGTACCAAGGATAGACCTTGGGTGTCTTATATTCCTGCAAAGATAGATTTTAGGAATATAAAAGTTTATCAAGGGTGGACCTTGCATACCTTGAGTTTACGCATAGGTGAAACTTAACAATAGGGAGGCTCAACAAGGGTGGACCTTGGGTTTGTCGAGCCTTTGACCAGGAACATGTTCATCCTGGGTTTTGGCGAGGCTTACCAAGGGCAGACCTTGGGTTGGTCAAGCCTTTGGAGATCGACAAGGAACTCTTCCGTCCTGGGCTTTGGTAAGGCTCACCAAGGGCGGACCTTGGGTTTTGCGAGCCTTTGGAAATTGAGACTCATCAAGGGCGGACCTTGGATTTTATGAGCTTTTGGAGACAGAGACTCACCCAGGGCAGCCCTTGGGTTTTGTGAGCCTTTGGAGATCGAGACTCACCAAGGGCGGACCTTGGGTTTTATGAGCCTTTCGAGATCGAAACTCACCAAGGGTGGACCTTGGGTTTTGCAAGTCTTTGGAGACCATGACTCACCAAGGACAGACCTAGGGTTTTATGAGCCTTGGACCAGGGAACTGCTCATCCTGGGTTTTGGTGAGGCTTACTAAGGGTGGACCTTGAGTTTGTCGAGCCTTTAGAGATTGATCAAGACTCGTCTGTCCTGGGTTTTGGCAAGGCTCACCAAGGGTGGACTTAGGTTTTGCGAGCCTTTGGAAACCGACACTCACCAAGAGCAGACCTTGGGTTTTATGAGCCTTTGGAGATAGAGACTGATCAAGGCTGGACCTTAGGTTTTATGAGCCTTGGACTAGGGAACTACTCATCCTAGGTTTTGGTGAGGCTTACCAAGGGCGGACCTTGGGTTTGACAAGGCTGTGGAGAAACAATATTCACTAAGGATGGACCTTGAGTTTGACGAGCCTTTGGAGATCCGACTAGGAACGCGTTCGTCCTGGGTTTTGTCAAGGCTCACCAAGGGCAGACCCTGGGTTTGACAAGCCTTTGGAGACCAAGACTCACCAAGGAAGGACCTTAGGTATGACGAGCCTTGGACCAGGGAACTGCTCATCCTGGGTTTTGGCAAGGCTTACCAAGGGCATACATTGGGTTTGACAAGCCTTTGGAGAAGAAAAACTCACCAAGGATGGACCTTGGGTGTAACACCCCAAATTTTGGAAACAAAGTCAATTATAGGGATAAAATGTTAATGAGAGGCAGTACAAAAAGTTTGGAAAATGACCAAATTGTCCCTAAACATTTTAGTAAGATATTTTAAGGAAAAAATTGTATAAATACTCTGGGATGTTTGAAAAAAAAAAGAGCAGAATACCCTTAGGGCGACAATTACAAAGTTTCCCTAAACATTTTTGGAAATGACAATTTTACCCCTAGGATGAGGGGTAATATTACCAAAATACCCTTTAGGTCAAACAAGGACCAGAGGACCTTAGAATTTGTGGAAACCTGAGGATGGGATAAAATACTCTTAAACAACAAATTATCAACATGGTGGGTGACAGAGAATCATAAACTATGATTTTTAGGAATTTTGGAAAATATCTTGAAAAGAGCTCAATCTAGACAACCTCAGGTATCAGAAAATTATAAGAAAAGTGTAAATATAATCCATGAAGTTTTCTCTTAATTATGGGATAAATAGACTAATTTAGTAAGATGGATTAGTAATTTTACAAATTAAAAGTGAAACGGACC
>PYAF01003191.1:125459-144471 GCA_007407185.1 Glycine tomentella
ATGAACTATGGCTATATGCTAAGATGTTGTGTAAAGCTTTATGTGATGATTAAAAGAAGCTTTACGTGTTGTTTAAAAAGCATATGCCATGAGTTGTTAAAGATGTTGAGCTTTGAGATGTATGAGAAGAAGAATAATTAAGATGTGATAAAAATCATTCATGCATTTTCATATGCATATACCCGAGCGGGGGTTAATCTGCAGAGTTATTACCTCATGAGGAGGTTTGTCAGATAGCTAAACTGAGTCCATGTGTTCAGAGGAGTCTGAGCTGGGGGGTAGTTGAGACAGTGAGGACCACACTACCATGATGATCACATAGGTGGAGGTGACATTCCTACGTGCCACTGGGCTACCCTGACTTAATGGATAAGTTCGTTCCACTGAGGGAGGGTGGGGCTATCTTGACTGTGGCCACTAATATTGAGATGTTGAGAAGCTGAGATCTCAGTCATGCATCATATAAAAAGATAAACATGCATTCTATACATTCCATAATGAGTATGTGGGTATTTGTGGGCTGAGTAAATGAAACAAACTAATCTGTGAATAAATAATCTGTGATACCATTTTACAATTATTACTATTCATATCTGTTATTATTTAAATTTTGGTTATCATGACTTACCCTGTGTTTGTGTCTGTGGTTGACACCTGTGATGACCCCAAATTATTTAGGCGAGTAGATGAACAGTGATGTTAGCAGTGGATGCTTGTACAAGAAGATGTGTTGAGGACTTGGTGATGAGTTTTATTTGGCTGTGTATCTTGGACTGTTTGTATAATGAACTGTATGATAATAATTTTCTGTGGACTGTAATACGGACTGTATGTTATTTGAACTTAAACACCGTTAGATAACGCGTTAAGTTTTATGCTTTTCTGTTTTCTTTTAAAATTTAAAAGGATTCAATTTTGGGCTATTATCCTCTATTTTCGAAAATGGAATAGAAAAAAAATTAGAAAAATAAAATAAAATAAGTAAGAAATAAAGCGAAGTAGAAGCGGTCGTTACAATTGTGGTATCAGAGCTGAGGTTTGTTTTCTAAGGACTGTATGCTTGCTATGTGTGATGTTTTGTATGTTATGTGTTTCTAAAGTGTTTGCTATGTGCTGTATGTGTTTGATGCATCTCTAAGAACTCTGTGTTTTGTAGGCTGAGCTAAGCTGAACCATGAATTAGGTTTCCTGTGGTACGTTTTAAGGGATTAAGGTTTTAATTTACAATTGAGAAAGTTCTTAAATTAACCTAATTGAAATTATTTGAATACTTTGAATACGTGATTTGATAAATGAACGCTTGGTTAAAAAAAAATAATTTGAAATAAGCCTAATGGGTAAATGCTAAGTAACTTGAATATATATATATGTGTTATGACTACTTGATTAAAAATCATGAGCTGTTTTGTTAAAGTTTAGATGTTGTATTAAAATTTAAGTGTTTTAAGGTATTTTGTAAATCTTTGAGCTTATTTAAGTTAGGATTGGAAGCATGTTTATCATATTGAATTCTAGAAAAATTGACCTTTTTGGTGCTGACCAGCTTGGAGAGCAGGTCTGCTCTGATGTTGCTCTCCCTGGGTATGTGGTACATCTCAAGCACTCAAAGTCGTCAATGAGAGTTTTTGCAATGTGATAGTACAAGAGGAGTATTGTCTCCTTAGTTTGATATTTGATGGCAACTTGTCCTTGGACAAGCTACGAGTCGGTGAAGCATCTTAGCTTTTTGGCTCTGGCTTATTTTGCTAGCTTCAGGTTTGTTATAAATGCCTTGTATTCAGCTTGATTATTTGAGGCTTTGAAGTTGAGCTTGAGAGCTTGATCTAAAGTGACGTTGTCACACCCTTCAAGGATGATGCTTGCTCCACTTCCTTTCACGTTGGATACTCTATCCATGTAAAGGTTCCACCAGTCTAGGGTGGTTTTGTCGCCGCCAACGAACTTTGCTAGGAAATCTGCCATGAACTGTATTTTCATGGGGACATGAGGTTCGTACTGGAGATCAAACTCTGACACTTCTACGAACCATGCTACTATCCTCCCTGGCAATTCAAGTTTTTGCAACACCTGTTTGATGGGGTACTTTGTCTTGACTACCACTTCAGGTAGTTCAGCGCTATCTTCTCTATCATCTGGTATCGCTTCTCAGCATCGTGAAGGATGCAACTAGTGAAGTAGATGGGAAGTTGGTGTGTCCCTTCCTCTTGTACGAAGGCTGAGCTGATTGTTAGTATATGGATGTCCTAGAGACAATCTTTTCATTAGATTAGGACATACATGTACTTTTCATATTGTCATGAATAAATTATTAGCACTCTTTATCTTGTTTCATATTCTGTCTCGATATCATTATTAATATATGAGTAACTGGATAAAACCCTTGGAATAGAATAGGTGTCTCTTGAATATCAATGATGGGATCACGATCATGAGGATTCAAGGATGCCAGATGTCTACTCCTAAATTTTAAGTTCCTAGTCTAGAGACACTGAGAATGGGGATCAGTGATCTCGGGTAAGGCTAGCACGGCTTATCTACTTGTATGCAGATACAAGGTAAAGACCTCATGAGCTACAGACATGGAGATATCTTAGCTAAAGTCGTGGGTAGACCTATAAGGGTATAGCTCGCACTGAACGAACCCACAAAGAGACTCTATGAGGAAATCTCACAGATAGTATCATTAAAGTAATCTCTTATTATTTGGGTGTGTCTTTCCTTAGACTAGAAGTATTCACCTAGACTGTGTTCTAAAAGACATGTTTTGATTGTATACCTCGTCTTCCTGAAACATGGAGACACATAGGTATACCTTTGGGCATGTCCTAAAAGAACATGAGTCTAGGGTGACTAGCTGAAGGAATTCGTCAAATCTCTGTGAGAGATTAGGTTATCTGTAAATCGGAAAAATCGGAATGACATTTACGGGACTCGGGAATCTATGCATAGTAAAAGAAATCATGAGATGATTTGCCTTTAGAGTCAGTAAAATTGGAGACTCCCTATTTCGTATTAAAGCTTACCCTAGACCGCAAGGATTGATCGTTTCCTTATCCTAGGTTTTATGGGAAGGTAACCGAGACGAAAGGAAATAAATACGGAAACCAAATAGATTTAATAGGATGATCTTGTCATTTACCTAACTAGTTCTGGGGCAACAAAGCATTGCTAGTGCTCTGTGTTGTCATTAAATGGGTAGTGGCCTTGTTGGGCCCAAACTCATTTATGTCAGTAGCTATTTTGGGCCTAATGGGTCACACACTAACACTTTATTGTCATGACATTATAGCATTAAAGGTTTTGGGCCTAATAATGGTTGTTGGCCCAAGAAGGAGTTTGGATACCTATCTTAAAGAGAGAGGGGCGCATGAATAGAGTTAATGGGCTTGGATAGTCCAAGACATTATTAATTAATTTAAATAGTTAAATTAATTATCTAATATTTAAATTTGATAATTTAAATTTTGAATTTAAATATTTGAATTTAAATATGAATTATCTATAGTAGTTAGTTTCATATCAAAAGGAGAAGATAAGAGCTAGATTTGAATTTGATCTCGAACTTAGATAATTCAGCATACAACTTCTTTTCTCTAAGTGTCTGCAATACTATCCTAAGATGCTCTTCATGCTCTCTTTCTGACTTTGAATAAACAAGTATATCATCTATAAAGACTACTATAAACTTATCTAAATAAGATCTAAATATTCTATTCATGTAATCCATAAACACTGCTGAAGCATTAGTTAATCCAAAAGACATCACTAAATACTCATAATGCTCATATCTAGTCCTAAATGCAGTTTTAGGAATATCTTCATTCTTAACCCTAATATGATGGTATCCTGACCTAAGATCAATTTTATAAAATATTGTTGCTCCTCTCAGTTGGTCCATAAGATCATCTATTCTAGGCAATGGATATTTATTTTTAATGGTTATTTTATTAAGCTATCTATAATCTACACAAAGCCTCATTCCCCCATCTTTCTTTTTCACTAACAAAACTGGAGCTCCCCAGGGTGAAACACTAGGTCTAATAAATTTCTTTTCCAACAACTCTTCTAATTGCTTTTTCAATTCTTCTAACTCTACAGGGGACATCCTATAAGGTGTCATGGATATTGGTTCAGATCCAGGAATTAAGTCAATAGAAAATTCTATTTCCCTTTCTGGAGGTATCCCTGGTATTTCATCCGGAAATACATCTGGATATTCTCTTACCAGTGGTATATTAGAGAGTTTATCAGTTGACTCAATTACATTAGTTGATAAAAGAACATACCCTTGAATTTCATTTTTACAGGAATAGGAAACAATAGAGTTCAAATACAGACATTGGGTTTGACTATTTTCTGAAATTTCTAAAGGTAAAACAATGGTTTTATTTGAACAGTCCAACAACACATGGTTGGCTGCAAGCCAATCCATACCCAAAATTACACTAAACCCAGTCAAAGGAAGACAAATCAAATTTGCAGAATAAGATTTATGATCAATTTGAAAAATACAATTAAGACAAATTTGACAAGTAGTAATAGGTTTACCAGTAGGAGTAGAAACTTGAAGATCAAAAGGTAATTGAGATAAAGGTAACCCTAATTGTGCAGTGTCATAAGAAATGAAATAGTGAGTATCACCTGAATCATATAATACAGTTAAAATTTTATCTTTAATTTTGCACTTACCCTCGATGAGATTTTCAGATTGAGATGCCTCTGCTGTATTCATGGTAAAAACCCTTCCAGTCTGTTGAGGACGTGTGGTATCTTGGGAATTTTCAGTTCTGCAATTGTTAGCATAATGTCCCATCTTCCCACATCTAAAACATTGGACATGATTGTAATTGCGAAAATCCCTTGCCAAATGTCCTGTCTTTCCACATTGCACACAAATGGTCTGAGCCATAGGGCATGGCCTATCTCCATGGATCTTGTGACATTTGTTGCATTCCTTGCCTGAATTCTGCCCTGTCTGAAATTTTTTCTGCTTAAAATTATTCTTAAATTTAGAAGGTTGAGGTCCTAATTTCTTCATGAAATTATTACTTGACTCTCTTTTCTCAGCAGATCTCTATTATATTCTTCTATTAATCTACACTTGTTTATCAGGACACCAAACTCCCTAATTTCTAAGGGTCCCACTTTTTCCAACATATCTTCCCTCAACCCCCCTTCAAACTTCATGCACTTCCAGTGCTCAACAGGGTTATATTGATAGGTGGAGGAAAATTTAATTAACTCTTCAAATTTAGCAATATATTCAGACACACTACTGTTACCTTTTTTCAAGCCTAAGGAATTCAAGCTCCTTAGCATTTCTCACTGATATGGGAAAATACTTACCATAGAAGGTTGTCTTAAACACTTCCCATGTAATCTCTACTCCATTGCCTGCCAGAATTTGCTTATGACTGTTCCACCAATACTCAGCATCAGATTGTAACATATATGTAGCATAGGTTACTTTTTGTTGGTTAGAACAATTTAGTACCGTAAATATCTTTTCTATTTCTTTGACCCATTCTTCAGCCATGTCTGGATTAAAGGTTCCCTTAAAGACTGGTGGATTAGACTTTCTAAACTCAACAAACTTATGATATTCTATATCAGTCACCTGCCTCCTATTATCTTGATTAGGATTATTGTTGCTTTCTTGATTATTATTATTATGATTCATTTGCATCATCATTTAAGTAGCTGCCGCAGCTTGTTGACTTGCTGCAATTGCTTGTTGATTTACAGCAGTCGCTTGCTCTTGCATAGCCGCTAGCATTTCATGAGGTATATTTATTTCTTCACTGTTGCCACCGGCTTGGGTTGCTGTTCTTCCTCTAGTTCTTCTAGTAGCCATGAATTCCTATTCACTTTCACAAAAATACTGAGGTGATCAGGCTCAATATAAAGTAAAGTGCATCAGAATTCAACAAAGACAAACAATCACACACAAAAAGTCACATAGAAAAGCATAGTCAGTCCATTTCCCTTAGGACCTAACAGGATTAACCGCTCTGATACCAAAATTGTAACGACCTAAAATTATTCTAGATATTGTATTTTTATTTTGAGTTAAATTACTAAGAAATCGTTAGATAATAATGATTTTTGCTGAACGTATACTAGTATAAATTCTAAACGTAAAGATAAACTGTTATATATATTACAACAGCCATAGTTCTTGTTACAAGTACAAGCTTTTTCCAAACAAAATTCTACTTCATATCTTCATTTTCTACACCATCACCGACCCAGGTCATCAAGGAGATTGACCATTGTTGCCATCTAAAAAAATGAAACAAATCTAGTGAGAAATAAAATTTTTCAGTAGGCAAAGCTAAATCACCAAACACGTTAGTACGTTAGTAAATCATCATAAATATTCAAACAAAATCCATAAAATTATGCAAACTATATGAATGCATGAAATGAACTATCCCAAGGTGCAAATGGCCTCTACATATCTTACTGTATGTAGCTACACCTTGTACTGGATGTAGACGCTGCGATCTTCTTACGCAAACATGCATGAATTTTGCCATGTATCTGCACCTGGGTACTACATATCGTACTATATGTAGTATAAGATTCTTGTTTCACAAAATCTCGTACTGGATTTGGAAACACGAATCAACCTATAATCACATCAATATCCATCCATAATAAAATCCATAAGCAAAATACATATCACCTTATGGAAAAATATATATCACGACATTATACGTATCCAAAAGTATAGTTTAAACAATCATACCTTGTTCAAGTAAAAATCATACCAACTTAGGCATGATAATTGAATATCCTCAGGCTACAGATAAATCATGTTAGTAATCTAACAAATAAACCACAATATATCTTTTCAAATAATTTCTAATTCCTTTAAACCTTCACAAGAAAATATTAAAACCTAACATGTGTCTTAATCTCCTTTCACCTACCACCTTACTACTTCATCCTCAAATTTAATCACTCAAGCATTTGAACCATTTAACTACATACCATTCAACATCTACTTCTCAAAATTAGTTAAAAACATTCCCATAATGAAAATATGAATATACAGCCCAATGGTCATCAAATCACTTCCAAAATCATTAAGTGTGATTCCAAATATCACCAATATTTCAACCTATAAATTATCACTTATCCTATGGTTTAAATCAACATATTCTCATCAAGGAATATCCTTCCAATAACATGAAATTCAAGCTTAAATGATAACCATAAATCTACATAATAAAGCATATGAATTAATCCAAACCATTGATTAACTAGAGATTTAAGCTTAGCCTACCTCAAGTGAGTTTGAGTCTGGAAAATGGAATGGATAAATGGCTTCCTTCCTTGGGAGAATCCTCTAAGAGATGAAGCCTTGATATCCTTCTACTAAGCTTGTCAAACTCTTCTTAAGGTTGTTAGCTTTACACGAAATTTTTTCAAGATGGTGGGATTTCTTTTCTTACTTGATTCAAGCTTTAAAAGGGAAAGATGAAATGAAATGAAGGTGGTGTGATGGAGAAAGCTTCACGTGAGGTTTCTTGTAGAAAAGGGTGGTCTTGAAATTGGCTTGCACTTAGGTTCCTCCTCCTCCCTTTATATAGTAGTTGGAAAATAATTGAATATTTACAAAAATCTCTAAGTCATGATGCTTCCATTACAAGTGTCCCTACACTTGTCATGAACTTTACAAGTGTCCCACCACCTGTCATGATCTTGAAGCTTCTTCCTTTCTTCCTTCCAAGTGTCCCTCCACTTGGCAAATCATGAAGCTTCTCCATGCTTCTTACTTTTTCACGTGAATGCCAGAGGAAAAGGGAGAAAAATCTTCTAAGTTCATCATGTGCCTTACAAGTGTCCTAACACTTACCTTCATCATAAAGCTTGTCTTTACAAGTGTTCTAACACTTGGCATGTCTTGAAACTTCTCCCACCTTCTCCATTTTCACGTGGACTTCTAGGGAAGGAAGAGTAATCTTGCTTTGTTTCATGTTATTTTGTATATATATGTCATTTTTGATGATGAAGAAAAATCCAATTTCCTTGTGGCTTTACACATGGTATTTTCTAGTAAGAAGTCAAGTTTGATTTGAACTCTTCTACCTAAAGATAATATGAAATAATAGAACTCTAGAGATCTCCAGAAATTGACTTTAATGATAGTTTAAATTACTTACAAGCAGTTTTGTATAGAGTGATACACAACCTTGCATACGAGACTGCTTTTATCTTAATTCTGATTGGTCTGTACTATTCTTGATCATTAAAATTACTAAACCATTTTATTAATAGGTCTATACATCCTACAATTAAGAGAAAATTCCTTAAATTCTACTTATCATTTTTCCATATTTTTCTGATACTTGAATTCTCTTGAATAAAGTCTCAAAGTTGTTATTTTATAAAATTCATAGAAATTCTATTCTAGAGTTTTCTGTCACAAAATATTTTGATACCCTGCTATCCAAGAGTACTTTGTAATTTCATCAGGTTTCCATAAAATTTCTAAAGATATTTAGGTATTTCTGGCCTAAGGGCATTTTGGCAATTTTGTATTTATCTTAGGGGTATTATTGTCATTTTCAAAATATCAAGGGTATTTTTGTAATTTTCACCTTAAGGGTATTCTAGTAATTTCTACTTCAAGGAAAGAGTGATATAGTCATTTCTCTTTAAATATGTTTGCATCCAAGTATCATCACATGTCCACAATCAATTATAACTGTGAATAAAATTTTGAAGATGTTACAATTCACAGTTTTATCCATCAACAAGCCAATTCATCGCATCCCATTAGTTAAAAACAATTTTCTTGAAAACGAGCACACACAGGAACAAACACACATCAATCATAAATGCATCGCATCCCATTAGTTAAAAACATAGTTTTTTTTCTTGAAAACCAGCACACAGCAGGGACAGGCAGTTATCTTCATAGTTGGACTCCCTAGCCCCCAACTATGGTATCAAAACTGTAACCAGGTAATAAACTCCCCTTACCTAACCAGAAATTCTCCCTATTGCAGCCTAACAATGTTGTTTCACAATCCTTCAAATATGTGTGTTTGTCCGAACGCAGAGTTCTACATACCAAATTGAAGATAATTTAGTATATATTTCCAAGGTATGATCAATATTAACAATTGGGGTCAAATACCCACTCGAATCAAAAAGGGGCTAAAAGGGTGTTTTGGAAGTTTACATCAAAAGACATCATTTTAAAATTCCGATCACACCAATGTAACTGGGGTTCAACCTGGATCACAGAAATGACATCAATTTCATAAAAAAGAGACTTTTACAACATCTCATTTTTAGAGGGTTTTTCAAAGGAAGTGTAAAACTCCCAACAACTGTATCCAAAACACAAGAGACACTAAGAGAAGCTTAAACTAGCTAGAAGAAGACAAAGGAAACAAAGGTTGCCTCAACGAAACCAAGAAAGAAGGATTTGTAAGTTCCATTCTCTACCGAAACTTCAAGAAGAGTTTTGAAGATTCCTCTCCAATTAAGTGGTTTTTCTCCGTGGCGAGGTCTCATGGCAAGCAACAGAGGCCCGTGGTGATTGTGGGTGGTAGGAGGTTGGGGGCTGCTTAGATGAGGAAGAAGACCAGATTTTCGTGCTTCTTCATGTTGCTGGGTATATAACACCGTCTTGACTCGCCCAGGCGAGCAAAAGTGCCTGCAAAATTCTCTTGGGCGAGTTGACCAAGTTCTAGAGTATTTGCTTCAGTGAAAAATTCATTTCTCATGATCCAGACATTATTTTAACAATCCCAACTGTCAAACATTACATATGTGGGTTAGGAACCCACCTTTAATGTTTTAAGGAGATCCAACGGTTAATCAATCCATAATAATGATTGTACTAAAATAGGTTTCAGGTCAAATTCGGAATCACTCAATTACAACGCAGTTCAAACAAACTCCACATAACTTGACATCTATACCAAGCAATTGCACATGGATAATTCACATAACATTTCAACTAATCTAAACTAATCAAATAATCAAATAACACAAGAAACATATTAAACATCTATTTTCAGATATCGAAATTTCAGAGTGTTACAATGCTCAGAATGATGCATGCACCTGACTCAACTCTCAAATGCAATGTAGTATCATTCATCAAGAAATAACCTAAATGTGTCCTCATGAAACTCTCACTTAGGAAAACTTAGCAACAATTGTCTAGGTCACCCAGTTTTGCACATGCCACTCCCGCCCATGTTGATTAGCATGAGTCTCAAGGGAGTTCCAAACCGAGTAATATGCCCCCAAGTACAAGCATTTCTCCTCATGGAAAACCACTTGTATATACTGACAATGTTTCTACTATTTCCACACAGTTATGTAGTATGAAACATGGGCTCCAACAATGCATTGACCTTGAATAGTTAAAAATTTTAAATGATCCCCTTCCCTCTCCAATGTTGCTTAAAATTTTTTAACTAAATCCCCTTCCCTCTTCAGGGATATTCAGACAGTCACTACACCATCCATGTACAAACACAATATGCCGTCATCTCGCTGACATTATCAACATAAACATCATCTCATCTCAATGTCATCATTAACATCAACATCATCTCATCTCAATGTCATCATCTCATCTTAGTGTCATCATCAACATCATCATCATCTCATTGAATCAACATCATCATCATCTCATCTCAATGTCATCAACATCACAAGCAATCACATTCCACATACATACTTATAAACCCATGCCTGGGATTCACATCCGCCAGATCTTCAAACAACATAAATCACATATAATAATAATAATAATAATAATAATAATAATAATAATAATAATAATAATAATAATAATTCACAATATAACGAGACCAACATATTTTTAGGGAAAATTCTAAATTAAAGAAAAAAACTACAGTATACAAAACAAACTCTTAAGCCCATTTAAAATTCAATAAAAGAAGTAAATAAAAGAACAAATATAAAAATTTGGGCCGAACCTCCTTTATAATTAAGACTTTTTCCCAAAATTTCTAATCATCACAACAACAACATCATTCACAGTTTTATTTATCAATAACAAATAAATCGCATCCCATTAGTTTAAAAACAAAACGTTTCTTGAAAACCAACATGCAACAGGGACAAACATACAATCCCATAATTGGGTTCCTAGACCCCAACTATGGTGTCAAAAACCATAAATAAATAATAAACTCCCCTCACCTATCTATATCTTTGCTAGCTCCTCGCAGCGTCGTTAAGGGGTCTCTTAGGTTCACATCCATCAGTCCAAATGTGAAGCTCTATATAACAAATCGAATACAACTCAATATAGAATTTTAATATGTCGGGTAGAATACCCATTCAATTTTAAAAAAGAAACAATGATGTTTTTGGGGTTCACATCAAAGAGACGTCATTTTGAAATTTCGATAACGCCAATGTGACCAAGGTTCATCAAAGGTCACAAAAACAAAAGCAATTTTATAAAAAAGGAAACTTTTACAATGTCACATTTTCAAGGGGTTTTCAAAGGAAACGTGAAAACATCCAATAACGGTAACCAAATCACAAGCGATGCAATAATAGGCTCAAACTAACTAAGAGAAGGCATAGAAATCACGGTTACCTCAAAGAAATGACGAAGGGAGGGTCAAGAGCTTCGTTCTCTACCGATTCTTCAAGTTGAGTTTTGAGGGTTCCGCTCCTATTAAAGTGTTTCACTCCGTGCGGTGGTGGTCTCTGGTGGTCGTGGGTAGTGGAGAAGGAGTTTTAGGGTTTTGGGGCGAGGGTTTGGGAAGAGAAGAATGAAAAATGTGTTTTCTATATGTTGTTGTTGATTTACGATCCTGCAAGACTCGCTTAGCGAGCTCATCTCGTTAAGTGAAATCTAACTTTTGGCGCTAAGTGAGACATTTTGTGCTAAGCGAAATTTCTATTCTGGTTGGAATTGCGCTTAATGAGCCGATATCGCTAAGCGAATTACTTCCTCTGAAAAGAATTGGGCTTAGCGAGCAAGTGTCATTGAGCAAATTATTTCCTCTGGAAGGAATTGAGCTTAGCAAGCTAGTGCCACTAAGCCAATTGTTCCAATGCAGATCAAACAAACTCCACTCAACCTAACATCCACACCGAGCAGTTGCACAACGATAAATCACACAACACTTCAACTAATCCAAATTAATCAAGTAATTGTTAGACTCTTGGCAAGCGTACCAATGTTGTCGCAGGTTACAAAATTTATAATAGTTCGTCTCTACAGGGACTTGAGTTACTCAGTTATTTTAAATAAAAGTAATAGTTTAATAGTTTATATACAACAAGTATAAGCGGAATTTCATGAGTTGGTGACAATAACGAAATTACAAATTTAAAGAAATAATGAAAATAATGGATTTAGTGCGTCGAAATTACGGAAAATTACGGAAAACTACGAAATTAAGTAAAGCAAGTTTAATTAATTCAAGAAAAGTGAAGGATTGGACTTCATCGTTCATACCCTTAGTATCCAATTAACATTGCCATGTATAAATCATTTTCTAACATTATTGATGCACACGTTAAATTACCCCAAATCGATCCCTCGCATTTGAGAATCCTAAGAATATTTACTAAATATCAATTCCTCGCATATGAAATAAATATCCCAACATTATGATCATAATCTCGTGTTGTTTGCAATCAAAATGATATGCTCTATTCCTAGCAACGTACGTAACGTAATGAGTAAAATCATTCAGTTCAAATCCTAAGAGTACTTTCCAGTCAAACTTAGAATCTAATTTCATGAAACTAGTGATCAAGTAGAATCAAGCATTAAGAACAAAATGAAATCAGCAATAATCAGTAGAAAAGATTCATGCATATAACAAATATTAAAAGAGATACATAAGGGTACGAAGATTACATCCAATCCTTAGGAGAAACTAGCCGATCATCGTGGAAAGTACAAGATCAATTGAAGACATGATGAAGGAAGCAATCACGGATCCTTTCTGGCAAAGTTTCGTCCCCAATTTCTCTCTTCTCTCAACTCTCTCTAAGCTTCCTAAGTTGTTCCTCACATTTTCTCTCCCAAAAAGCATGCCTTCTTCTTCATTTGCATGGCTTTTTATAGGAATGGTGGAGTAGGTCAGGCCAACTTACCCAGGCGAGTGTTTTACACATGATTTACTCGCCTAGGCGAGTTATTGCTTAATGGTCAGGAAAGGTAAACTCACCTGGGCGAGTTTTTTGCACATGATCTACTCACCTAGGCGAGTTAATGCTTAATGGTGAAGAAACTTCAATAGCCCAAGCGAGTCTGGGCGAATTTTAACTCCCAGAAAAAGTTTCTTTTGACCTTTTTGCCCTTTCTTCTTGTCTTGGTTGTTTCGGATGCCGCGAATACACTTGATACCTATCGAAACACCAAAATTGAGTGGACTAATCTCCCAAAATGTAAATAACAACATTTATATATGTACCAACTATAAAAACAACTAGGATTAGGGCAAATTTATAAGAAAATTCTCTGAAAACAAAATATAAGTGTCATCATTATATTCCTGAAATTAACTAAAATATGGCACTTATCAGTAATCAAACAATACAAGCAATATATCAAACATCTATTTTTAGCTATCAAAATTTCAGGACGTTACAACTCTCCCACCCTTTTAGAAATTTCGTCCCAGAAATTTACCTAACTCAAACAAGGCTAGATAGGCTTCTCACATTAAACTCTCTAGTTCCCACGTTGCATCCTCTCTTGATGTACCTCCCCAGACCACCTTGACCAACAAAATTTCTTTCCCTCGTACGTGCTTTGTTCACCTATCCTCGATCCTCAAAGGCAATGTTTCATATGTCAAGTTCTCCTTAATTTGAATGTCATCTAATTTGACCATGTGATATGGATCATGGATATATTTACGGAGTTGAGAAACATGAAAGACATTGTGGAGGTTAGAAAAAGATGGGGGTAATGCAATTTTGGTATGCCACAGGGACGAATATTTTGAGAATTTGGAATGGATCGATAAAACAAGGTGTAAGTTTTCGAGAATTCAAGGCTCGACCAATCCCAGTTCACGGGGTGACTCTCAAGAATACATTATCACCAACCTCGAATTCCAAGTCTTTCCTCCTCGTGTCTTGATAACTCTTCTGCCTACTCTAAGCAGCCCTCATCCTCTCTTGGATCAACTTGACCTTCTTAGTGGTTTGTTGTACCACTTCAGGTCCTAAGGTGAGGTTCTCTCTGGGTTCTAGCCAACACAGGGGTGTCGTACATCTGCTATCATATAGAGCGTCATAGGAAGCACAGTGGAGAGGTCGAAGGAGACGGACAACACAAGAAATCGTGGGGCCTTTTCTGTTTTGGGCTCTTAAGCAAGCCATTGGCTTGGCATCTGGTTTAAATCGTCCTTCGTCCTTTCCTCCAAGGGTTGATGAGGACAAGATTGTGGTCGGGGAGGAGGACGATGGTGAAGAAGGAGATGAGGCCAATGTTTAGTTCGTGCTTCTCCTTTTTCTTTATTTTTTTTATTTGATGGTCATACTAGCTTTGTAACTTTGACAATGCTTTAATGCACTTATATTTTTGTTGTTGTCGTAACTTGCTATGTCGTGGATTTGCTTGCATGTTATCGTCTTGTATTTATACCATGCTTGGTCTTTGGTACTTTTCGTAGAATAACGAGATCGATCCTTTGTGTTAGGCATGATATTTCCCTACTTGACGGGTTTTGTCTAGTCATCTCAAATTAAGTTTCAACCTAGTGATTCTCATTTTTCGCTTTATGGAGCTTCTTACCCAAGGCCATGTGAGACTTACTCGAGTAGCACGTTAAACTAACCAAGTGTTAAATTAATCTGGACATTGGTTATGCTCGTCATGGTTTCAAGGGAATGAGTTTACCAAGTGTGTGTCTTGGTTACTTGTGTAGGACGAACCTTAGGGGTAGAGAGGCTCACCAAGGGAGGACCTTGGGTTTGACGAGCCTTTGGAGATTCGACTAGGGACGTGTTCGTCCTAGATTTCATGAGACTACCATGGGCAGACCTTGGAAGGACTTCAACTATATGTCTGCACTCCCGAATTGGCTCTCGCCTGAGACCAGATCATGTGCTAACCATCAGTGTGGGTGGCCGTAGGGGAAGTTTTACTGCGATCCCATGGTGGACGTCAAATGTACTTACCGAAATTTAGAGCGGGTTGACATCAAGTTGGACCACCGTCTGAATGGGCTCCATAATTTCCTATGTCGAACTTGCAGTTATCCTCCGCCAGGGGAATGAGAGGGGTACCTGCAAAAGGGACTCTGACGCTCAAGTAAGTATGTGAGTGAGCTGAGAATGAATGAAAAGTGAGGGTAGAGCCTGATTATTTATAATATTGACAGGAGGAGCCTTGAGTCCTTGATAATTAGGATTGTTATAACAACATAACAACTTTGTTGATAACTTGTAATAACTTGATAAAAGGATACGTGCAACTTGATAAGAGGATAACAATATTATCATTAAGATTCAAATATATATATTAATAGCTGAACGACCCAATCACTCGACTGCTGAGCTAGTAATATTGATGCTCCGGAACTAGGACTGATGTGTGTACTTTAATGTCACTCGCCACGTCATTTGCGGACCCCAAACAGTACAAACTAAATGATAAACATGTAATAATTTTTTATGTTGAATTTTATATTGGATTCGAACCCAATCTCTTATGGAATTATCATACGATAATTATTATAAAGACAAAAAATACCGATTGATAAATAGATTCAAAAATAAACAAACTTTAGTACATCAATTTAAAAAATATTTTAGAACTTTTCAAGTTTGGTTGGAGCTTTGACCAATCTAGAAATACTTAATGTGTGTTTGTGAATCGCGTTTTTTGCTTTCTAAGATAGTTTCCCACTTCCTCGTGCAACGAATGTGAATGGAAACTTTTTCATTTAATGAAAACCAACGATAATAGAAACACATCCTTATTTCTAGATTAGTTTCTTAAGATAATAGATCTAGAAGCACAAATTTTCTACATCAGTTTCATTATTAATTGATCTAGAAAGCGATTATTTTAGAAATTAATCACAAAACCATCACGAAAATTCTCAATTTCTACATTGGTTGATTTTAAACTACATGCAAAACTAATTTAAAAAGTAAAAGGATAATCGTTGTAATTTTCTTCCATCATACTATTTTTTGGAAGTTTAGAATGTCATTATCACCTTTGGATTCTTAAAAGATTAATGTGGAAATATAAAACATAACAATTTACTAATTCTTTTATATTTTTGTAAAATTAACTTGATGAAATTTTTTAGATAACAAAAGTATTAACATAATAATTGGTAAAAAATTATTTATATGCTTTAATGTTTTCACAAAAACAAATAATTAGTTTAACTCCAAATTTACTCCTGCTAAAAGTATATAGTTAATTAAACATCTAAATATTTTATGGCTTTTTTTTATTGGAAATTTAATTAATTTATTTTCTCTTCACTTTTTTATTTAACTAATTGTCCAATAAATTTAATTAGAATGCACTGATAATTTTTGCATTATGAATTATCATAGGTGATAAAGTTATTTATTTTTATAATAATTTAAAATTTTTACAAACTATAATTCCTAATTATTTGTCGGTATAAAAGATTTTATATTAACGATGTTAGTTACCGTCTTCCTAGTATTTCTTACTATCTTTATTTAGTTACCTATTTTAAAATTGTAGAACTGACAAAAAAGATCAAGACAGTTGACTTGTAGTTGCCTGATGCAAAGTTAATTTGATCACGAGTCTAATAACAATACTAGCCATAATTGAGAATTCTTGTATTTGGAAGCGTCATGACTAAGTCTTTGTCAATAATATGGGTGGGCATGAATTGGATTTTTAAGAATCCAATTCATATCTACTTAAATGGATTGGATCTTAAATCTATATTCATATTTTTCTAAAAATATGACTAAGTCTTTGTCAATAGTAGGGGTGGGAGTAGCACCTCAAATATATCATCTTAATATTTAATAATCATTAATGAAAATTCTTTTCTTTTTGCTTAAAAATATTAAACTAATGTTACTAATAACTATCACAAAAAGATTCTCATTACTAATTAGTATTTATAAGTCTAACATAATGTAAAATAAAATACATACTGATAACAGTTCTATTACATGGTACAAATTACTAAAATAGTTTGTTACAACAAACATCTTCAACTAAGCATCTTTAACAAAATACTTTCCTTATACATCAGCTTGTCAATCCTTCTTTACTGTTCATCTACTCACCCAAATAAAATTGGGGTCATAGCAGGTGTCAACCATAGACACAAAAATACAGGGTAAGTTTATGATAAACATAATTTAAGCAACAAAATATATTCAATATGCAGATATTTATAACAACATCCTTAAAAATGCACGATTCTCTTAAATTCTTATCATGATGCATGATTCTCTTAAACTCTTTCAATATTTGGTACCAATTGTCAAGATAGCCCCATCCCTGTGGCACAGAACCTATTCGACCAGTCAGGGTCTCCCAGTGTTGCACAGGTTCTCACCTACACTTCATGTGATCATCATGGGTGGCATGATTCCCCACCGCAAGAGTCACCCCCAGCTCAGACACCTTTTGTCTGAACGCACAGACTCAGTTCCTGTAGCTATCTGACACACCTCCTCTTTGAGGCACAACTCCACTCTGAGGCAACTCTTATGCACATGAGACACATGAAACTGATTCACTTAATACATAACTCTTTTTATATGTATTTTAATATCAGTCCTCAATCACTGTCTCATATACTTTTACTTAGAAATTCAACATATCATTTAAGTATAGAAATTCATAAAAACACTTAGCCACACATGAACTTCATAGAGATTCATAAAAACACTCAGCAACGTATGAAACTTCATTCAAGCACTCAATCATGTAACTATAACTCAAGTCTAATAATTTCCCAGACACAAATCATACTACACAGAAATTCAATCATTTATTTAAACACTAACCACACTTTAAACTATCTTTATCATAAAGCTTTCCTATACATACCATGTAACCTCTTATGAATCTTGTCTATCTCTTCCTAATGGTGCTAGCTTCTACACGTGGTTCTTCAAGGAAGTGGGGTCTCTTTCTCACTTGATTCAAGCTTTGAAAAGGAAAGGTTGGAAGTGAAATGAAAAGGATGTGAAAAGGAGATGTTCACGTGAAGTATGTAGAAGGGTGTAGTCTTGAATGTGACTCCCACTTAAGGCTCCCCTCTTCCCTTTATATAGAGTTTAGGAAATAATAAAATATTCAAGGACATTTCTACCCTTTCTATCTAGTTACTCTCATCTAGTTTCATCCTAACTTAGTTTCTTCTCATTACATTCCATCCTAACTAAACTCATAATTACTCTTTTACTTTTATACAAAAATCTTCTAAGTCATGATGACTTGCTTTACAAGTGTCCCTACACTTGTCTACTTCTTTACAAGTGTCCTTCACTTGGCATTGTCATGAAGCTTCCTTTACAAGTGTCCCACCACTTGGCATTGTCATGAATCTTCTTCATTTCTCTACCTATTTCATGCGAAGCATCAAGAAATAAGAGAAGATTTTCTTCTCTTCATGCATCTTGTACATATGTCTTTCAAGGTTATGATGGCTTCTTATCCCTTCATCAATGGTGGCTTACAAGTGGCTAGATATTTTTTAAGCCTTCATGATTGTATCTTATCATTTTAATTTATGAATCTTAAGGTATTTTTCTACTTATCATGACTTATCAAATTAAAATATGACAAACCACTTTATTCCCCTTTTACTTCTACTTCTTGTGAATACCATAGTCAAGGGGAATATTTTTATCTTCTCTTCTTCCTTCTATATCATGTTATTATTTCCTTTAAAGAGTAGAAAATTGTGTGGTTCTCCTTGTGTCCATATGTCACCTTTCATGAGGAAGAAGAATTCAATTCCAAGTTGTCTTCACACATGGCCTTTCATAGGAAGAAGTAAAATTC